>VMDO01021509.1:0-35284 GCA_007922755.1 Pedetes capensis | reverse complement strand
TTGAAAAGTAAAGGTGTCACATTGAAGACAAAGGTGTGCCTGAATCATGCTGTAGTATTTTCAGTCATATCAAACGCTGGTGAAAGCTGGACAGTGAATAAGGGAGACAGGAGAAGAACTAACGATTTTGAATTATGGTGCTGGAGATGAATATTGAATATACCATGCACTGCCAAAAGAACCAACAGATCTGCCCTAAAAGAAGTGCAACCAGAGTGCTTCTGGGAAGGAAGGATGGCTAGACTGCGTCTTATGTGTTTTGGACATGTTGTCAGGTGGGACCAATCCCTGGGGAAGGACAACGTGTTTGGGAGAGTGGCAGGTCAACGAAAAAAGGAAGAGCCTACACTAGATGGATTGACACAGTGGCTACAACAATGGACTTAAACATAAAAATGATCATGTGCATGGCACAACGGTGGGAGTGTTTTGTTCTGTTGTACATAGGGTCACTATGAGTTAGCACCTAACGATAACAACAAAAAATGATTTAAGAACTCATTGTTGCCACAGTGGTTTTAAATTTTATAAATCTAATCTTAGATTTCCAAAGTCAAGAACAGGTGTAAGCAGAATCATTCTGGCTGAAGATAGATAGCACATCTTCCACGGAGCCTCTTCCTCGGGGCCCCTTCTATTCCCTGCTCTCAGTTCAGCTCGGTTGAATGGTCAGGTTCCACAGCACACTGTTTTAAACACTCTGACCTAGATCTTAGCAAACTGTTTGTTGAAAGGCCAGATAGAAAATAATTTAGCTGTTTTAGGCCCCATGGGCCGTTGTGAGTACTCAGTTCCGGCATTGTTTGCTAAAGCATCCATAGACGGACACCATGCAAATGAGTATGTATGTATAAAATTTTATTTTTGGATATGGAAGTTTTAGTTTCATACCATATACATATATCTCAAAATATTATTCTCTTCTTGGTATTTTTCAATTATTTTAAGATATAAAAACATGCTTAACTCATAGGCCATGAGAAAACCCGTAGTGGGTTAGATTTGGCCTGTGGAGAACAGATTACTGAACACGAACTAGATCTTTGTTGAGGGAGCTCAGTTAGGAATTCTGCCCTTTTTTATGCAGAAGGAAAGGGACTATGTTAAATTCATGCTAAATTAGTGTGTTGTAACTCCAGCACCTGAGGTGGTTCCGACCTCTGTATGTCCCCGCCCCCTAAGATTTTTCTTCTACCAACTCACAGCTACATATTGTTCTTTATAACCCGCAGCATCTTTTATTCCACAACATGGAAGAAGATAAAATAAAACCATCTTAAATTGGATGTGGTGGTGCACATCTGTAATCCCAGCTACTCAGGAGGCTGAGGCAGGAGGATTCCAAGTTCAAGGCCAGAGGAGCCCACACAACTCAGTGATGCTCTGCCTCAGAATAAACAATTAAAAGGGGGTGTTGGGGGGGATGCAGCTCAGTGGGGGAGCATTTGCCTAGCATGTGTGAGACCCTGGGTTCAATTCTCAGTATAGCAAAAACAAATCTGAAGCCAGATGGGTGTGAGATCTTTTTCTGAGAGAGAATTTTGATCCCCGGGGCTATAGAGATTTTATAATAGAGACAGAAGAGGATTTCATGATAGAGCTACCAAGAGCATTCTGAGGGAAGAGATTCATTGCCGTGACTGCAGCCAATGGTGGTTACAAATCTACAGGTGCCTCCTAACTCCAGATTCTGGGAGCTATACTGTCAATTTTCAGTTTGCTGTGTCCATGAGCAACGGAAGCAAGCTTGGGTGATCAAAATCTAATGACTCCCGGCACCTCTTCTGCATCAGTCTTTTAACAAGTTCTTCAGGATTACTTACATTTTCTTCTTTCCCACTGGTATCCAAGTGGGTTTGGGAGACGGACCTGGCAACCCACTCCCAAAAATCAATCCGCCATTGAAAACCCTATGAACAGCAGAGAAGCACTGACAATAGTGTTTCGCCTGTTGTACGTAGGGTTGCTATGAGTTGGATACCAACTCAAAGGCACCTAACAAAAACAATAACACAGGTTGGTTGTGAAGAGTAAATGAGGATATTAAACTAAACTGTTTCGCAGCATGCCACAGGCTAAGTGCTCAGCAAATACTAGTTATTACTTTTAACATTTTAAAAAAAAGTGAAAAGGGAAGAGAAGAAACTTGAGATTCCAAGAAGCCCTCAGGCTTCAGTGCAATTAGCTTTAGAACAATTAAAAAGTGACTTTTTTTCTCTCAATCCAGTGTTAAAAGCTAATTCATGTTTACTTTGGCTACATTTTGTATAGAAAGGATTTTTGTGTTCAAATTCATTCTCAGAAGAAAATTAGAAAAAGATAAAATTTCTAATTTGCTTCTTTACAATTTGTTACTTGTGTGACGGGTCAAGCCAAACTGATTTGAATGTCAAGCCCATCAAAATAGCCAACCACTTTTCTAGAGATGAAATTATAGGATATATAATATAAAGTGGATGGAAATAATCCTCCCTAAAATCTATACTTCTCCTAACCTTTTAAAGAAAGACTTCACAATTCAACCTTCCTATGCCCCAAACAATTGGCCTAACCTGAAATTTTGCTTTCCTTCTTTGCTCTGACTGGGTAAACCTGGGAATAAGATATTCTCTACGGTATCCGTTGAAAATACATCCATCATCCAACTTGGGAAACAGGATAAAATGGTAATTTGTGAAAGCCTCTTTTTTCTTCTTCAGCTGCACTCACACTGGTTCCTATGGTATGTGTGAGGAGATCTGATTTCATGAAAACCTTATTCCACCGATGATCCAGGAAAGCAGCAAGAGAAAAGAAGTGCACATCTTAGCATCTATGTCTGTTGGGGAATCAGCGGTTACAGTGACTAATTGTACTTCTGCGAACTCTTAACTATTTCATAAAGTGCTAAAAATAAATTCTTAATTCGTGATTTTCCCTGAAGCTGTCATTTGGCCTCTGTGGGTGGTCAGGGAGTGGAGTACAAGACATCAATGTCATTGCCTCTCAGGGAGTCTTCCTTTTGATCATGCTTGGATCCCAGACAGGAAACAATATGCTCCTTGCTTTTGTGCCATGGCGGATTGTTCATTAGTTTTAATTATTTTCCAAGATCCAGAGGGAGCCATCAGGAAAAATGAATCATGAATGGAAGGCAAGGCAGCCTTCTGTGATCATAAAAATACAGAAAGCTGTTTGGATTATGGCCTTTTCATGATTACGTTCAAACTTGAATAAAGGGGGCATACGGAATATCAGCATTTATTAAAAAGGCTTGGGGATTCGTGATAAATCATAAGCTTTATTGTAAAATAAAATAAGGTGCCTTTCAAATTAATTTTGTGAGGCTGTGTGGAGTCTTTTCCTAATTTTGAGCTTGCTAAAGAAATAAACTAGAAAATAGAATATTACTGTTAAGGGAGATTTTAAAGATTAGGTGACTCATGCATGGTGGAATTCCTTGAAGAGTTTCTGTCGACTTCAGGGAATGTCTCTTTTCTGGAGGAGACTATTCCATTCTAGAAAGTGAAGAAATCCAGAGCCCAGTCTCTCCATGACTTCATATACTTTCAACCACTATAAAATTAGTCCAGTTTTTCTTTGTTAGGAGCCCTTCAAGCATTGACACAGCTGTCCATGCCTCTTAAGTGTTCTGAAGGATTGTTGCAAGCTCTGGACTCTGGTTGCTCAGGTGCAGTTTGGGGTTTTACCAATGACTAGATGTATCACTGGGCAATAATTTAGGCATTGGAAGCTTTGGTTTCCTATGCATAAAAAACAAGGAAAATAATTATGCTTACTTACAGGTTGGTTTGGGAGACGGACCTGGCAACCCACCCCCAAAAATCAATCTGCCATTGAAAACTCTATGAACAGCAGAGAAGCACTGACAATAATGTTTCGCCTGTTGTACGTAGGGTCGCTATGAGCCAGATACCGACTTGAAGACACCTAACAACAACAACAACACAGGTTGGTTGTGAAGAGTAAGTGAGGATATTAAACCAAACTGCTTCACAGAATGCCCCAGGGTAAGTGCTCAGCAAATACTAGTTATTACTTTTAACATTATGACTAAATTTCTAATGAGATAAGTTCTATGTGTTCCATAACATTGCTTTGAGACTCCTTGCTAACAAGGGGACCGATTTGTCCTAGTATTAAAAGCAGACGTCTCACATCTGGGGACCATTTTCCAGTCCTAAGCAAACTTAGACAACTGGTCATCCTACTATGTTGGTTGTGACTTCAGGATTTTCCTGCCCCAGTGAATGTACCTTGAAGATGCCCCTGAAAAATCCCTGCTATGTGGGACAGTCCAACTAACAACTCCTGGAGTGCCAAGAACTTGGGGGATATCATCTGATCCAAACCAAAACTGGGTCAGGTGACTTCAGATCTTGAGCAAATCTTGCTTCTTCTCGGATTGCTGTCTGGTGCCTTTCATCCTGTGTCCTTGGTTGTCAGATTTGGGCTGATTCTGAATGAGTTCTGGGTGTCTCATTGTAAAAATGATGCTTCCCAAATCCCGGATGGGGCTAAACTGATGCTCACTGGTGCCTCCCCGGTGCCGATCTCGCAGGTCCCTGGAGTCCTCCATACTGTCCTATGAGATGGGATAAATCACCCTGCTCCAAGCCACAAGACCAGGGAGTGGAAATGAGTAAAAATCTCTCCATCTGCTCCCTCGGAGACTGGCTTATGAATCCACTTATGAAAACTCTGAACTCGTACAGTTTTCTCATAGACTCTTCTGTATTTTCTGGCTTGGCTTTGGAGTAACCCCCAAGGCCCACATGTTAAAGGCTTGGCACTTGTGATGACTTGTGATGTGTCAGGGAAGTAAGGAACACTGTGGGGATTTTAGAGGGTTAGTAATACATTACAAGGTACCAGCAAGATTTAAGGAAGATATAGTGATCTGTGGAAATCTTTCTGTCTTCTGAATGTGTAGAGAATGCAATTGTGGTCTAACATTTCATATATGTTTCATCTCTTATTAGATTGCCCATCGCACTGTTGGGAGGTGATGGGGTCTTTGGGCGGTACTATCTAGTGGAAGGAAGTTAGGTCATTGGGGGTGAAGGGGACCTTGGAAACTTGGCCCCTTCCTCTTTTTGCTTCCCAGCTACTGTGACTAGATCTCCTCCACCATGATATACTGTGTTACCAAAGTCCCAAAGCAACAGGGCCAAAGACCATGGACTGATACTATGAGGCAATATGAACCTCTCTTCTGCATAAGTCGATCATCTCAGGTATTTTTGTCACAGTAATAGAAAGCTAACACAGTATCTGTCTATAATCATATTACGGAAGAATTAGTGCCATGCTGGACCTTTAACACAGTCATTCCTTGGTGTTCATGGATTTCTGTGAATACCCCAATCCACAGATATTCAATTCCCTTGTACACAATAGCATAGCATTTTCATATACGTGTGCACATCCTCCTGCATACTCTAACTCATTCACACATTACTTAAAATACCTAACATAATGTACACATCATGTCAATAGTTGCATTGTACTGTTAAGGAAATAACATTCAAGAAGCCTGTTGTGTCCAGTACAGATGAAATAGTTTTTTAAAATGTTTTCAATCAGGGGTTGGTTGTCCCTGTGGATATGGAACCAACGGATACAGAGGGCCAACTGTGTGCTATTTCTCCTACGTTTCTCCACCCTCTCATCTGGAAACCCTTTTGCAAAGAGAAATGAGGTTGGTCTGGCATGATATTTGGTTTCTGCAATTACTCGTTCCTTCTTTGAAGAGCTCCAAAACCATGAGATGTTATTGCCACCTCTGAGATTCCTGAAGAGATACCGGTGGACCCAGGAAAAAGCTGCACTGTTTCTTTAATTGCGAAGGATGAGGACGTGAATCTGTTTAGAGGTGAGTGCTCTAAGCAGGACATAATTAGTATGCTCTTGGCTTCTCAGGTCTCCCAAAAATCCCCATGGAGATCTGAGGCTGGTTTCCCCTTTGTGTGGTGTGGAATCCTCAATAAGCAAAAATCCCGCACGACCCTTTTCCCAAAGGTTTTTGTAGACTCCTTGCCTTCCAACTGCCTCTAAAATTTTGGCTGTGAGCCATCCACCCATCAGTTGCAATTAATTAATAGAAAACAATCCTAGTATATCCCTAAGTGTTCACTACTGTAGTTAGGCACATCTGCAAACCCACCTGTAAGGCAAACCCACCTGTAAGGCGACGTTCAGACTTGGTTCATTTGATATTATGTGCTAGAAATATTGCCTGAGATGATTACTAATACACTGGTCAAAGGTGTACTGCGTCTAGTTTTCTCTTTAAAATTCAGAACTGGATTCACTCATTGTTGGGCTTCTTAAGAGGTTCTACATTGTTTATTTTCTTTTGAGACTTGTGATGTGTCAGAGAAGTACGGAACACTGCGGGGATTTCGGAGGGTTAGTAATACATTACAAGGTACAAGCAAGACTTAAGGAAGATACAGTGATCTGTGGAAATCTTTCTTTCTTCTGAATGTGTAGAGAATGCAGTTGTGGTCTTTCTAACATTTCATATATATTTCATCTCTTATTAGACTGTAAACTCTTCAAGAGAAGCAAATTGATTTGATTTATCTTTGTATTCTATGTAGTGCTTAGTATGGGGGCCTTACAAAATGATCATTTTTTTCCTTTGTGGAAGAGTATTTTTTAAGCATAGGAATTAATCAGACACACCCATCAATATTTATGAAAAAAACATTTTATTGGAAATACAGCTACCTAAATGGAATCCATCGCCTGCAGCTATACCCCTGTGGCATCTGAACCCACCAGATCTTAGAAACTAAGCAGGGTCAGGCCTGGTTAGTACTTGGATGGGAGACCGCCTGGGAACACCAGGTGCTGCAGCCTTGGGAGATGGACCTGGTAACCCACTCCCCAAAATCAATCCGCCATTGAAAACCCTATGAATAGCAGAGAAGCACTGACAATAGTGTTTCTCTTGTTGTACTCAGGGTTGCTATGAGTCGGATACCGACTTGATGGCACCTAACAACAACAACAACAACAACAACAACAACTGGAATCCAGTATAAGGATTCCACGAATGGAGAGTTGGCCACTACTGGAGAGTTGTTGAATGGAATTCCACATAAACAGTGTGAAGGTCCATATCTCTGCCAATCCCTTCCAGCATGAAGGATGTTAGAGTTCATTGTTTACAAAGTTAATGCTTATTCCTAATGCCTATCTTTTAAGAGAGATTATCAACAATCCCATTTTGCAGTTGAGAAAACAAAGGCTCAAAGAGTATAAGGGAAAAAAGCTACTAAGCACAGAGCCAAGCCGTAACTGAGCCATCCGGCCCCTTCGACTCTTCCCGCTCAGGTTTCTGCGTTTCTGTTGTTTTGTCTGCACTTTGACAGCATGCGGGGGGCCACAGTTATGGAACAGCAGTACCTCGAACCACAAACCCAGGAGTTAACTTCTCTGTCATCTTCACATCCAGTCCATTAGCCGGTCCTGTCACTGTTTCCTACAAAATAGGTATTGTGCACGTCTGTTCTCATCCCTATGGCTTCCATCTGGGTCCAAGCTGCCATTATCACTGGATGACGGCAGTGGCGTCCTAAAGGCTCTTTCCTCTGCCACACTCTGAGATCTGCGATTCTCCACTTGAGTGTGCCTCAGAGTTCCCAGAGGGCATGTTAAAACTCAGACATCTACGTCCCAGCCCAGAATATCTGACTCAGTAGACCTGGGGCGGGTCGTGAGCATTTGTGTCTTTAACAAGTTCCTAGGTACTGATGCTGCCGGTCTGGAGACCACACAATCTATTTCCTAACAGTCTGAGTGATCTCTTTCGAGCTCCAGTCAGATTAAGACGCCCCCTTGCAAACAAGCGAACAAGCTTCTGATATCTTCGCATTCACAGCCAACACAAAACCTAACTCCTCAGCCTGCCCATTTCTTTCATCTCCTTTCCTCTAGGCCCCCTGGTCCTTCTTCCCACTGAGCGTCACTCAAGCTTCCTCTGCCCTCAGAGCCTTTGAGCACCCTGTGCCCGGATGTTCTTTCCCCAAATCTTTGAGTGGATGGCTCCTCCTTGGTCTTATTTGACTGTTTCAATTACAAGAGGTCCTGTAACATACTGATACCATTATTCAATTCAACTTCAAAAAGGAACACATAAATAACATTGCTTAAAATGGGCGGGGATTTAGTTGAGTTGGTAGAGTGCTGCTCTGCAGTCTCTGAGGTCCTGGGTTCAATTCCCAGCGCTGCAAAAATGGGAGAAGGACGTGGCAATCCACTCCTGAGGCAATCCCAAAACAATCAGCCATTGAAAACCCTATGAGGGTTGTTATGAGTTGGACATGACTCGATGGCACCTAACAACAACAACATGTGTATACATTTTTTTGCCACTCTCAGTATATGAGACCAAGGGTACTCCACAGCTGTTGCAGTCTAGACAAAGTTTTTGTTTTTCCCCTTTCATAACAACAACAACATGTGTAAACATTTTTTTGGCATTCTCAGTATATGAGACCAAGGGTACTCCACAGCTGTTGCAGTCTAGACAAAAGTTTTTTTTCCCCCTTTCATTATTATATTATTCGAGACAAGCTAAGGTATGTGACAATGATAAAGTAACTCCCTAATTCCAGTGGACATAAAAAGGTTTCTTTTTCTCTTGTGCTACATGTTTAGACAAGAGTTTTAGGTCATAAATATGGCAACAAGCTGAGCCACTGGACTGATTTTCCTCACTATTTGGTTAATGTAGATAAAGATCAGATTAGACTACACTTAGGAAAATGTGCACCAGCTATCAATTGTGTGTGTGTGTATGTGTGTGTGCGCACGCGCGCGTTCAAACAAGTATACACACAACAGACAAAACACCTATGACCTAATTTGGGAAATTACCAAATATTTGTTCTCAGGATATGTGGCCCTGCTGGGGAGTTCTCTTCCCTCCAGCTCCAAGCTGGCCAGGTGACTCAAGGCTGGCCAATCAGATGACTCCATTGCTCTCACTAGTGGTGAGTCAAGGGATGTGTACCTGCGTCATAACGGGCCAATGAAAGTGGCCTTTAATGATTCACCTGGTGTAATCAGAGAACACTGTCTCTCTTTGGAATCATGAGGGCAGTGCAGGCTTGGGGACTTTGGTGGCTACCTGGTTATCGCATTTGAGAGCGTCTATAACAGCAGTCAAGAAGTCAAAAGATGCATTGCATTGGGAAAAGCTGGTGTGAGGGGCCTTTTTAACGTGTTGAAAAGTAAGGACGTCACACTGAGGACAAAGCTGTGCCTGACTCATACCGTGGTATTTTCAGTCACATCATATGCTTCTGAAAGCTGGACAGTGAATAAGGAAGATGGGAGAAGAAGTATGCTTTGGAATTATGCTGCTGGAGATAAATATTGTCTATGCCATGGGCTACCAAAAGAACCAACAGATCTAGCTTAGAAGAAGTGCAACCAGAGCGCTCCTTGGAAGCAAGGATGGTTAAACTGCATCCTATGTATTTTGGACATATTGTCAGGAGGGACCAAACCCCGGAGAAGGACATCACATTTGGAAGAGTGACAGGTGAAGGGAAAAAGGAAGACCCTGAACCTGATGGATTGACACAGTGTCTGCAACAGTGGGTGTAAGACTGTGCACCTGGCACAGTGTCAAGTAGTATTCCGTTCTGTTGTACACAGGGTCGCTATGAGTTAGACCCTACTTGATGGCACTTAACAATAACAACATCTGGAAAGCAAGTTTAATCCAGGTCCAAAGAGGTGGAGTTTGAACAACACCATTTTTACCACTGGATCTAGGTGTGCCTGAATGTGGATTCCCTACTTAGGTAAATACACTTCTTTCCATTTGTACTTAAATAAATTTGAGTCAGATTTCAACACTTATAATGACAAGGCTGCTGAAGAATACAATGACATGTCCTTACGAGAATCCTCTCGGAATATTTCTGCCAGGCTGTGTTATTTTTCTGTCAACACCTAGTTCAAAGGCAGTTGGAACCACCCACAACATAGCGCTGAAGCGCTTGTGGGTTCTGAGCCAACGCAGCCTTGCCAAGACAGTACAAAAAATGCGGTGAACAATAATGCCTCCCTAAATATGGAGCTTTCTTGTAAAGAGGTCAAGAAATCTAGTACACGTTTCTTTTCACTCCATTCTGATAGAGGAGCAAGGAACGCAGACACTTGCAAGGTGGGTGGCCTTGGGAAGTTTCATCACTCCTCATATTGTCAGTTTGAAGTGTTAAAGCAGGCGGAGGAAGCAAGGTAGGAGTTTCAGATCCAACATTCAGTGAGACTGAGACTCGTAATGAGAAATAATTAGCATCTTGGCTGCAGGGATTTGCAAAACACAGTGTTGGTGTGAAATATCATCGTTTGCAAGAAAGGTCTGAGAAAATACATCCTAGGCACCTAGAAGCTTTCAGTGTCACCGAGAAGCAGCATGGGGGAGAAATCACTCTTCCGCTTCCCAAACAGATCTCTTATCAAAGAGGAGTACATGATATACTGGAGCATTTTTAAGAGATCCACTTACTTTATTTTATTACCAACTTCTCTAGGGAAATAATATGGTCATTTCTTTGCCATAAGCCTTAGGCATAAATCAGTATAATGTGTCCAAGAGTTAGGCTGTGAATTACAGATGTCTTCGTGTTTTCTCAGAGTAAATCTGACTCTGAGAAAGATGAATTCATGTGACCTACACATGCAAAAGGCTGGGATTTAGCTCAGTTGGTAGAGTGCTGCACTGCAGTCTCTGAGGTCCCAAGTTCAATTCCCAGCACAATCCACTCCCAAGGCAATCCTGAAACAGTCAACCCTATGAGGGTCACTATGAGTCGGATACTGACTCAACAGCACCTAACAACAACAACACACATGCAAAAAAAAAAAAAAAGAAAAAGAAAACAAACAAACAAACAACAACAACAACAACAAAAAACCCCCCCAAAAAACCCCACATTTAAATTATTCCTCCTTGATGGGTTGTAATTCAGTTGACAACCTGCATTTTGCCATGTTCCAAAGTTCTTGAGGCCAATGTAACTGAAACATGAGCCAGTAACCACAGGACTGATAGAGAATTTGTGATATCATACGTATGTAATGAGCCCCTTTTCAACACTGTGTGCAGAGTTGAGAAATAATCCTGCTGAAAAATACAGAATATAGTTCTTGCATCAAGTTATCAAGTCACTTATTAGAAATCCTTGGGAGACATCAAGAAAACATTTTCAAGAAAACACTGCTAATTATGTATAGCTTGTAATTTTAACATAACAAGTAGAATAAAAATTTCAAGGCAAGAGAAAGAGCACTAGTCGAAATTACTAAGACAAAGCCTATTGGGTG
Organism: Pedetes capensis; assembly: GCA_007922755.1. Taxonomy (NCBI): domain Eukaryota; kingdom Metazoa; phylum Chordata; class Mammalia; order Rodentia; family Pedetidae; genus Pedetes; species Pedetes capensis. Next base: position 23,932 of record VMDO01021509.1, on the reverse strand, counting down.
AATTGAGCACTGCTCTGAGATCTTATATAAGGTAGGGAGTATGTATATATTTGGGAATATTTGAAGGGCTCCATGATCTTTCATGGGTAGTGGAAGGAGGTAATTTATAAACGAGGGCCAGAAAACAGTGTGGTGTGGCATGATTGAAGAATATATCATTATACACTATTTAGAATGTCAAGGAACTAGAATGAGACACACTTATCTTTCTTAGGGAATGATGTCCAATGACAACAGGGGTAGCAGCTGTTAATATTTTCCAAAGTGAAAGTATTCCCCAGTACAGTAAGGGACATATTTGTGCTAAAATTATTTTTTATCTGAAATTAAAATTTAACAGGACATTCTGTGTTTTCACTTACTAAATCTGGAAGCCCTGGGTAGAAGGATTTAGTCTAAGTCGACTTTGAAAAAGCATTAAAGTGTAAAAGATATTCTCATCAATACCCTGAATATAGCATTTTTTACGTATCAGGCTCTGTTCTCGGGACTTTATCCATTTTGATTCATTTCGTCCATATGGAGGCCTACGAGGTAGGTATTATTACTGGATCATATTTTTCCCAGAGGGAGAAACTGAGAAATTAAGGAACGTACCCAAGATGACAAGCTGCTAAGAGGCAGGGGCAAGATTTGAACCCAGGCAGAATAGCGACAGAATGTAGGCTCCTAACCACTACATAGGGCTGGGATTTAGCTCAGTTGGTAGAGCACTGCTCTGCAGTCTCTGAGGTCCTGAGTTCAATTCCCAGCAGCGCAAAAATGGGAGAAGGACCTGGCAATCCACTCCCAAGGCGATCCCGAAATAGTCAGCCATTGAAAACCCTATGAGGGCTGCTATGAGTCAGATACCGACTAGACGGCACCTAACAACAACAACAACAACCACCACTCCATAATTATACTAACTAAGGTTTGTTTCAACACAGGGATTGAGAAAACTAAGGAATCACAGCCTGCGTAAGCTAGGGAATCCCAGTTATTAACTGTTGGCTTAATCCTTAAAACCCAAAGCATCTCCCTGGGACGCAGCGCCTTTCACTTGAGGTGAGACTCAGATGGCCCTCCCGGGGTCTCCATGCCATCTGGGCAGCCGGCTATAGCTGACGTGTTCATTTTCTTCCTCCGAATTTTCCCCTTGTCCGTTACCACTGCCCTTCCCCGATCAGCTCATAATCGTCATTTAATGGTTACATCACTTCAGCCAGGCCAGCGTGTCCCAGAGCCTTGCCTTGGCCAGGTGCTTCCTGGCACTGTAGTAGTGGGAGGGCCTTGAGGGAGCTGAGCAAGGAAATATGGCACCCACGTGCCTGATGGATTGCCAGGAACTCAGACACGCACTGGGCCGAACGCCCATTCCTCTTCCGTGATTTTATGTCTGTCAAGAGTTGTCCCTAAGATGGGCGAGGAGCTCTTGATATATCTTCAGAGAGGAGCGGATGACATCCGCATCCAAGAGATGCATCTGAAGAATCCCGGGGAGAAGAATTAGGCACATCCTTAAGGGTGTTTTTTATTGAACTGATGCACATAAAATGCAAGCGTATCATAAATAAGCGTCTTCAGTGTATTTAAAAACCATTAGGTCCCCGTATTGACTTATTTTGGCTTTTTGTTCCATGATATCAATTTGGGGAGTGTTCAAGCATTTCACTTCGAGTAAAACATTTATTTCAATAAAGCGATATAAAACCCTTCGTTTATTCCTGCTTACAGCTGAGGAATAAGCCTATTGGTAACGACTCTTACATGAGGGTCGTATTGAATACTTCTCCGTGTAATCAGACGTTACACAAAATTAGAAACAACAGGGGAGCCAAATCAATCAGCCGTGGCAGAGGGACCGAGGCGGTAATGACTCATGCGACTGGGTGGCTTTGGAAAATTAATATCAACAGAGGTAATTACTAACCTGGGAGAGTAGGCTCTTGATCGTTCCTACACAGTTTTAAACATGGAGTATTCAGGAACTTCTCTCTTGTAAGCTGCACGCCTGCTTGCTGCAACCAATAATCAACCGGCTCAGGTGTCTCTAAAATCATGTTTTCTAGATCAGTGGTTCTAAGCTGAATGGGACTGTGTCCCCAAGGGGCATGGCAATAGTAGGAGACATTTTTGGTTATCCCAACTTGGGGGGTGTTTGCTATTGGCATCTCGTGAGTAGAAACCGGGGCTGGGATTTAGCTCGGTTGGTAGAGCGCTGCTCTGCAGTCTCTGAGGTCCTGAGTTCAATTGCCAGCACCGCAAAAATGGGAGAAGGGCCTGGCAATCCACTCCCAAGGCAATCCCGAAACAGTCAGCCACTGAAAACCCCATGAGGGTTGCTATGAGTCGGATACAGACTCGACAGCACCTAACGACAACAACAACAACAACGAGTAGAAACCAGGGGTGCAACTATATGTTCTACCCTACATCTGAGATGTCCCCGTACCATCCCCAAAGCGTAGAGTTACCCAGCTGTCAATGTTAATAGCTGAGAAATCTCGGCCCCAGGGGCTGCCTCTGCATCGCAACCTGCCCTGACACAGAGCTCAGATTGCAAGTTGTGAGAGCGTTCAGAAAAGCAGCAGCAAGGAGAGATGCAAGGTGAATGGCTTATCTCCTGCGTCCTTTGGCTGAAGTCTCTATTCTGCACACAGGGCTTGGCAAACCTCTTCATTTCCCTCTATCTCCTCTCCAGTGCAGAGGCGTATATATATCACAGCCACCTGTCTGCTGGCTCCAAGATACCACTGCAGGAACAGATAGCTTCATGTATCACAGCAAGGACCCTTCTGGATACAGCTGGCCAAAAGGACGCTCAAATGAGAAATCAAACCTGGCTCTTTTCTTCTGCCACTCGCCCCCCATCTTTGATGTCTGGAATTACTTTGGCTTTTACAACGGAAAAATATTTACTGAGCCAGATTCCAGGTGGCAAAACGAACGGGTGCATAAGAATGCATGAGATTATTGAAATGACTTGATAAAAATACCTGTTTCCCGTGTCCAGATAGTGCTTATTTATGCCTCAAGTGAGCCTGCATACAATTTTCCTTATTTTGTGCAGGGTACCTGGTGACTGGGCTGGGATTTAGCTCAGTTGGTGGAGGGCTGCGCTGCAGTCTCTGAGGTCCCAAGTTTGATTCCCAGCACTGCACAAATGGGAGAAGTACCTGGCAATCCACTCCCAAGGCAATCCCGAAACAGTCAGCCACTGAAAACCCTATGAGGGTCTCTATGGGTCGGATACCAACTCAACAGCACCTAACAACAACAACAACCTGGTGACTACTTTGCAGGGCAGCCAAGGCAGTCCAGCAAACCTCCTCCAAAAACCACGATGGAGACTTTGAGGGAAAGCAATTTTCCCCTGCTATCTTGGTTAAATATATGGCCTCATTTCTCAGTTCTCAAACCCCATTTTTGTCATAATAGGAAAAAGTCAAATTGGGGTAAAAAATATTAGCCAAATAAGCTGCCTCTGGAATAGTCGTAAATAGAGTCCCAATTGCAGTGTGGAGCCCTTTTTTCCTCTGCCTCAATCATAGCAGTTCCTCAGTACTCTAAAGCCTCCAGCATCTTGGTGCCCAGAGTATTTCCCACTATATCTTTGGGTGGACTTTCCCTGAAGTCTAGGAAATCTTTCTCATTCCTTTTCAACCTTTAACAACACGGACTTAGTGTTTGTGAAGGTGACATTATCAGTAGCTTGTCCCCTATCTGTCATTATTGGGGCTTTCTGGGAAAGTAGAAAGGTGTGTGTGTTTGTTTGTTTGTTGTTGCTGTTAGGTGCCTTCGAGTCGATATCCAACTCATAGTGACTCTGCATACAACAGGTGAAACATTATGGTCAGCGCTTCTCTGCTGTTCATAGGGTTTTCAATGGCAGATTGATTTGGGGGAGTAGGTTGCTAGGTCCTTCTCCCATGTGTTTTCTTATCTATCTATAAATACTTGGGGGTGGAACCCAGGGCCTTTGCACACACTTTGCGAGTGCTCTGCCGCCGGGCTGCGCTCCAGCCCATCTTTCATTTTTTATTTTGAGTCAAAGTCTTGTTGGGTTATACAGGCTGCCTTGGGCCTCAAACTCATGATCCTCCTGCCTCCGCCTCCCACGTCTCTGGGATTACAGGAGTGTGTCACCATGCCCAGTGAAAGCCATGTCTTTAACTGTGGAGATCTCTGCTCCCATGGCAGGTTTGGCAGGGGGGGACTTTAGCCTTCCTGAAATCATGTCATTTGGGTGGCTTCCTGAGTCCCAGTGTCAAACACTCAAAATCGCTGGGCGTGGTGGCGCACACCTGTAATCCCAGTGGCTCAGGAGGTGGAGGCAGGAGGATCGCAAGTTCGAGACCAGAGGCAGTCTGCGCAATTTAGCAAGACCCTGTCTCAAAAAGTAAAAAAATGGACTGAGGGTGCAGCTCAGTGGTCCGGCACTTGCAAAGCATGCAGGTGCTAAGCTCTGGGTTCAACCACTAGTACTGCAAAACAAACAAACAAAAATAAACAAAAAAACACACAAAAAAACACTCAAAATCAAACAACTATTGCTCCTCCTTCACTCGTGTCATAGAGAGACCCTAGTACATTGTCCAGAAGAGGTACCCATTTCTATGTTTTTCCAGACTCAGTAATTAATCTCAGCCTTGTATCTCCAATATGTATCTATTCTAGGTTATCAAACATTACCCAGCCATTTTATTAGAAGCATAAGTGTTTTAGGGATGCCCAGTCTTCCTACCTGCCAAGGACAGCAAAGTCTCCTCCCTTGCCCAAGGGTACTTTGGCAGATTGGTATCTCGTGACCTATGCTCCCTTTGCGGAATTATTTTCTTTCTTTCCTCCTCTGCCCTCAGATTTGTCCATGTTACTCTCTTTGGCTGATAAAATAGAAGCAGAGACAAAATGTGTCTCTTTCAAGCAGGGGATCTGAAGAGCCGTCCTGTGGTTCTGCCATGTTCTGTTCATCCTTCTACGTGCTAAGCAGTGTCTCGGGCTGGGATTTGGCTCAGTTGGTAGAGCGCTGCTCTGTAGTCTCTGAGGTCCTGAGTTTGATTCCCAGCACCACAAAATGGGAGAAGTACGTGGCAACCCACTCCCAAGTTAATCCCGAAACAGTCAGCCATTGAAAACCCTATGGGGGTTGCTATGAGTCGGACTCGACTCGATGGCACCTAACAACAAGCAGTGTTTCAAGGAGGGATTGCTCCTTCAGCTGTGTCCCAGATCAAACACAAAGGGAAGCAGGGCCACAGCCCACTCTCAGCTACTTAAACGAGGATACAGCTGTGTTAGGGTAAGCTGCCTGTGCTGCTGAGAGCGTCTTTTGTTCTGTTTTCACTGCAGCATCCTGCTGACTAACGCACTCACCTAGACAATTAATGACAGCTCTGCTTTAAGACCTGGTCCTGATTCCTGCACCAGGTTGTTTTTTTCCCCCAACATCCCACACTGAACAAAATTTATTTCAGCTATAATGAGCTTGAAAAGAATAACAGCCAACATCTGAGCAGAGAGGCTGTGGGTTTTCATGTTTTTAGTTAGCTACTATCCCAAAATCAATTAGTACGGACTTGGCCGTTACCCACCCCACGGATCAGTTCCGTTTGTGAGAATAATTAAGGGTAAAATTCCCCAGCAAAGCCAAGGTAAAGGTTTAGAATTTCCTGAAATTTGTATTTCGTTCTGCAGAAGGCTCATATACCACCAGACCTAGCATGTTGCTTACAGTCAACGATATAAATAAAACAACAAAAAACCCTTCCTGAAATGCAGAGAGCATTAAACAAAAAATGAGAGAGAAGGGCAGAAAGGAAAAAGAAAGAAAACCTGCAGACACCTCGAGTGATTGTAAACATCATTTAGGTGTACACGGTTACTTTATTATTTCCTAGCTAACGTGTTTTCAGATAAGCTAAGGACATTCTGGCGATGACTTTACTTAATACCGTGATTCCAGAAACTGTCAGAAATGAAGAACTGGAGCCAGTGAAGACGTGCTTGAGTTTTCTTAATTGCTACCGTGCTTGCTACCTCAAGCGCATTGTTCAGCTGTGTGCCAGACGGTTTTAAGTGCTGTCAGGCAGTCACAGGAGACGCGGGGCTGAGACACAAAGGTGTTCGTCTCATTACTGTGGGGCTGACAACCCCAGCTGCGATAAGAAACAAAACCTGTGCCGGGAGTGAAGTGGCAGGGGCCGGGGTGGCAGTGACTGACAAAACAGAGGAATTTTCCTCCCCATGAGGTCACCCTCCCCAGATGCGAGGGCTTGAGGGGAAAGACCCAGGGCTCTACACGGGCCCTTTGCATCAGCGCTAGTACAGTGCCTGGCACGTGGCACGCTGTCGATAAATGCTTGCTGAATACATGAAGGGGTGAATGAATGAACACCTCTCTCCCACCTGACCTCATCGGCTCCTTCTTTTTTACTCTCCACTTGCCAGAAGACAGATTGGATGATCACACGATGGTACAATTGTATTCAAATCCGACACTCTGGGACTGGGTCCCTCTACCTCCAGCATACACTGTCACCTTCCCCTCCACACTTTCACTGTGTCATTCCTGTCCCATCAGTTCCCAAATCCTCGGACGCAGAACCTACCACTGTGTTGACGTCAATCTTTCTTAGTGCTTGGCAAGGCATTTTGTCCTTAGGAGGGGTTGTATATTTTTAATTTTAAATAAGCATTGCTATATTATGTATGTAATACACACACATACAGAGAGTGTCGAAAATGTGCACATATTTTAAGTATTAAGATTGGAATAGTATATACCGGTAACAAAGGATGGATACAAGTCATGCTTGACCTCTGCAATCGCAAGAGGTGCTCAAAATGGTTGCCATTGTAATTTAATCCCACTTTGAAAAGTAACGCATAGATGACATCTCTTCAAATGTGTATATATTTTTTGGACCACCATTATATTTTCTTTTTTAAAATACTGGGGGTTGAACCCAGGGCCTCACACATGCTAGGCAAGTGCTCTACCACTGAGCCACACCCCTACACCCTATACTCCTTTTTAAATTTTTAATTTTGAGACAGGATCTTGCGAAGTTGTTCAGGCTGCCTCTGGCCTTGAACTTGCAATCCTCCCGCCTCAGCCTCCAGAGCTGCTGGGATTACAAGCATGTGCCATGGTGTTTGCACCAATGGTTTACATTTTCAATGTGTTGTGTCTCTGAAATGTTTACTGTTTAGAAGAGAAATAGAATAAGAATGGGAAATTCTGACTACAGAAGAATGAGTGGACAAAGGTGAGGTTTCAGGTGCAAAGTTAGGGGAAAAGCTTGCTGCTATGTTACTGCATGAATGCGGGGTTTCGAGCCCTGGCTCACAGCACAGCTTTGGTGCATGGCAGGGATTCTCAGTGGAGGAGGTACTGCCCCCAGAAGGGTGAACCATGATCCTTGTGAGGGGTTACTGAAAGATTCTCATATACTACAAAGATTTGTGGACTCTAAAGGGCCATGATATGTACAGACATATGATGGAATTGTGGTATTAAAATTTCATGGGTGGGAGTGATCAGGAATAAAAAGTACTTAAAAAGGCTTTTGGGGGAAAGAAGGATGATAATGGAAAAAGGCTGACAATTGTTGGCTTATGAGGCTATTTCTCCCAGCCAAAGAAAAACGTGTTGTATGTGTTATTGGATACATATGTATATATGTCTGCAAAACATACATAGACAGGGTAGATGACATGGATGATTTTGTTAATAGGACTTTTGGGGAGAGAGCTAGACTTGAATTTGATTTTGAGATTTTCCTTTCTTACCCAATTAAACATTAGGTAACTCCTATATCTTAATAGGCTGGGATTTAGCTCAGTTGGTAGAGCACTGCTCTGCAGTCTCTGAGGTCCCGAGTTCGATTCCCAGCACCACAAAAATGGGAGAAGGACATGGCAACCCACTCCCGAGGCAATCTCCAAACAATCAGCCATTGAAAACCCTATAAAGGTCACTGTGAGTTGGACACGACTCGACGGCATCTAACAACAACCTGTCTTAATAACCTGCATCATTTTAACCTGTATCTAGGTTAAGAATGAAATGCTTCTGGCTATTGAAATACTGAAGTCCAAGAATCCCCATTTTGAACAGTGGTCAACTCAACCTAATGTGTTAAATTAGTCTTGTCAAATATTTAACAAAGTGAGTAGTCTTAAAGGAAGAAAATTAGCCCCAGAAAGAATTATAGGGAGCAACCAGTGTGCAGTAAGAACCAGTCCAGGGGCTCCTGGTAAATGATCCCCAACTCTGGGCTGTTGGCTCCATTCACTGATTCTACATACACTCCGTCTCCACCCTACTCTAACTCAGTATGTTAACGTTTTAAAGGTGGATTCCATTTCCATATGATTGCAAAACATGCACTGCATTCTCAATGCATGCACAAGATGGTGTTATCTTTCTTGTTCTGTTTCATACTCTGTTTTTCCGCTTTTAAGATCTGAATGTTGTTCTGTTGCTTCTTCTGCTGCATCATCTCTGAGGTGGGCACCCGTGATGGTACGCCTCCCACAATTCTGGAAATGGGCATCCTGGCTCTCTCCAGCTTCTCAGTAGCCAAAATATCTTGGCAATGAACTCTTGCATATGTGTCCCCTTATGGAGCTGGGTCCAAGTTCTTTGGGATGCATCTCAGAAAGGGATTGGTAGCTTAATCTTGAAAATGCAGAAACCATTGGTAAGATTTTTTTCACCTCACTTGGTGTAATCATATGTTTTCTGCTCTTTAATAATATTTTATATTTCTAAGATATATTCCACTTGGTCATGATATATAGTTTATACACTGTTAAATTCAGCTAGCTAATCTATTTTTGCCTGCAGCCATATCACTGTGGCATGTGATCCCATCAGATCTTGGAAGCTAAGCAGGATCCAGGCCTGGCTAGTACTTGGAAGGGAGAGCACCTGAGAACACCAGGTGCTATAGGCTTGGGAGAAGGACCCGGTAGCCCACTCCCAAAAATCAATCAGCCATTGAAAACTCTATGAATAACAGAGAAGCACTGACAATAGTGTTTTGTCTGTTGTACATAGGGTTGCTATGAGTTCCATACTGACTCAGTGGCACCTAACTACAATGTATTTTTACCTGTTTAGAAATGAAATGCACCTATAATTTCTATAATTTTTTCTACTCACATCTTTATATTTGGAGTTAAAAATGTACTAGTCCAATAAAATTAGCTGGGTAGCATTTGTTCTTTTTTTTTCTTAAACAACTTGTATAAGTAAGGATAAGTTATTTCTGGAAAGTCTGGTAGAACTTCCTGTAAAGACCTGGGATTACTTTAGAGAATAGTGTTTGACTACCATTTAAAAATAATTACTGGACTGTGAAGATATCTATTCACTGTGCCAATTTAGAAATTTATCCATTTTATATCTACAAAAATCAATAGCAGGTAGTTGTTGATAACCCTTAGTATCTGCTCTATCCATCAATAGTATCCTTAGTATCAATCCATAGTATCTATGGTTCCTTCTGTAGTCTGTATTTCTTAGTGGGTTTTTGAGATATAGTTTGTGTACCATAAAATTCACTTGTTTCAGGTATAAATTCAGTGACTTGTAGAAATTTACAGAAATATGCAACCATTATCACAATCCAATGGTAGAACATTTCCACCACCCCCAAAAGACCCCAGCTTGCTGGGCATTGGGTGGGAGCACTGAGTCACTCCATATTCCCGTGCCCAGCCTCAGGCAGCCACTGATCTAATTTTTATCTCTATGGATTTGCCTTTTCTAGATTACATTTTGTATTTTTCTCGATTGTATTGCTCTTCTCAAAGAATTATCTTTTAATTTTGTTATTCTCTGTTTTCCTTTCTCTCAATGAATTTGAAGGAGTTCTTTGCAGTCCACTGCCTGACAGTGACCGACCACAGAAGCAGGGCTAGGATACAGCCCACTGTTTCTTTGGATAATGATTTCAGCTTTGCCTGGGCACAGTGTCCCCTTGATCTTCTGTCTTTGGAGTCTGTGTTCATTTGTCAACGGGGACTGTCACACTCCTTGGGTATGTTGCCCCAAAGCCTATTTCACCCCAGATGTCAGAGATTCAGCTTCTTGGGAGACCACTTAGAGGAAAAAAGGGTTCTGAATTTTCTGGCCAGGACATCAACACCACAAACGTGTCTTGGACCCCTGGATTTAAATGCCATTGTGAGTCACTGTGTACTTAGGGGAAAAAAAAGGAGAGGAAACATGAGGTGGTTGATTAAAGCTCATGGAATAGAAACTCTTTGCAGCCAAACAATTTCAGGTTGCTAAGGAACCAGAGGGGCTGGGATTTAGCTCAGTGGGTAGAGCGCTGAGCTGCAGTCTCTGAGGCCCGGAGTTCAATTCCCAGCACCGCAAAAATGGGAGAAGGGCCTGGCAATCCACTCCCAACGCAATCCGGAAACAGTCAGCCATTGAAAACCCTATGAGGGTTGCTATGAGTCGGATACCGACTCGACGGCACCTAACAACAAAAACAACAAGGAACCAGAAGATTCCCAATATTGTCCCTAGAGTAAAACACCAGATCTTTAAGAATAAGAGGGAATTTTGAAGTCTCTGGTTTCTTGTCTTGCTCTTCAAACAAGTACCCATGACTGGCCACCATTTTTTCCATATGGTAACCTCTGATCAGACCTTATAGAAATTTACTGAATCTTCTTTGTGGATGGATATGCCTGTGATTAGCTGGGAAAGGGGAGGGAACTAATATTGGGTACTTAAAGCTTGTCACCCCTACGTTTGTCTGTTTGTCATATGGTGGGGACTTGCATCTTGCAGTGATGCTGAAAGTTATGCCACCAGTATTACAGATACCAGCGGGGTCACTCATGGTGGACAGGTTTCAGCTGAGCTTCCAGACTAAGACAGACTAGGGAGAAGGACCTGGCAGCCAACTCCCGAAACAATCAGCCATTGAAAACCATATGAATAGCAGAGAAGCACTGTCAGATATAATGCTGAAAAATGAGCCCTCTCCCCCAGGTTGGAAGGCACTGAAAAGACAATTGGGGAAAAGCAGCCTCCTCAAAGTAGAGTTGACTTTACTGAGGGGAATGGAGTAAAGCCCCAGGGACCTTCATTTACTGGTGCGGCACAACTCAAAATGAGAAGGAACAACTGTAAACATCCATTAATAACTGGAATGTGGAATGTACGTAGTCTGAATCTAGGAACATTAGAAAACATCAAAAGGGAAATGGAGGGCATAAACATCAACATTCTAGGCATCAGTGAGCTAATAAAATCGACTTGCATGGGCCATTTTGAATGTACTAGTACTGTAAAAAATTAATTAATTAATTAATTAATTAAAAAAGTAAGTTAATCCCTTCTAGTCAACTTTTTATATAGTGTCTATCTGTAATGCTTGTTAATTTTTCTCATGAAAATATAGAAAGCAGGCTTAGGCTAAAATCTTTCTGCATGGAATTGCTAGACCATGACCAGCCACCATTTTTTCCACATGGTAACCTCTGATCAGACCTTATAGAAATTTACTGAATCTTGTTTGTGGATGGATATGCCTGTCATTAGCTGGGAAAGAGGAGGGAACTAATATTGGGTGCTTAAAGTTTGTTACCCCCATGTTTGTCTGTTTGCCATACGGTGGGGACTTGCATGTTGCGGTGATGCTGAAAGCTATGCCACCAGTATTACAGATACCAGTGGGGTCATATGGTCTACTATGCCAGGAGTGACAGATTAAAGAAAAATGGGATGGCACTCATCATCAAAAAAGACATCTCAAGGTCTGTCCTGAAGTACAATGCCATAAGTAATAGAATAATATACATATGCCTAAAGGAAGACCAGTTAATATGACTATTATTCAAATGTACAGATCCATCACTAACTAAGGCTACAAATGAAGATAAGGAAGATTTTTCCAGCTTCTGCAATCTGAAGTAGATCGAACATGCAATCAAGATGTACTGATAATTACTGGTGACAGAAATGCAAAAGTTGGAAGCAAAGAAAAAGGCTGAGTAGCTGGAAAATATGGCCTTGGTGACAGAAATGATGCTGGAGATCACACGATAGAATTTTGTCAGACCAATGACATTTTCGCTGCAAATATACTTTTTCGCTAACATAAATAGTGACTATACACATTGAAGTATCCAGATGGAACATATAGGAACCAAACAGTCTACATTTCTGAAGGAGGAAAAGCTCAATATCAAAAATCAGAACAAGACCAGGTGCTGATTGGGGATTAGACCATCAATTGCTCATACGCCTATACCTAGTAGAGAGATTTCTGAATCATTATGGTAGTTCTAGTTTTAAATTCTTGAGAAACTTCCACAGTTTTCCATAATGCCTAGCCCTCTGATGTCTAAACTCTTACCATTCCCATTTCAGAAAAAAGACAACTGGGAAAGATTAGGTGAATTGCCTAGGCTCCCTCTACCCTGTTACTCAGTGACTCCCATAATCACACTGTTGTGTCAGAGCCAGATCTTAAACTGACATTACTCTCACAGCAAGTCTCATGCTCCTTCTAGTCCTCTGTACCTAAAATGAGAGTCTGCGAGGAACTTTGTTGTGCATTAAGTGAAACATTCCCCAAACACTGATGGGCTTTTCAAATGCCATCTCCAAAAATATTAACATATCCATGTAATACCTAAATTGATACAACAATATTTGGATTTAAAATGAGTCAACTTTAAACATAGTAATTTTCTAAAGTAAAGCTTTTATCACTACTCTAAATGAAATGGTATTACTTGCCGTAAACAGGAAGCATATTATTCAACTATTTTTGCAATAATCCTGTTGCTAACCCACCCATAAAGTCAGTGGCTTATTAAGATGTGTATTTATTCTCACATGCTTGGGTTTTCAGGTTGACTTGCCCCGGCTGATTTAGCTGGGCTTTGTGGACTAGCTTCTTGGCTGCAAGTCTGCACCACACGTCTTATTCTGGAACCTAGAATTAAGAGACAAAGGCTGCCTGTAGTTTTGAAATTGTTCTGCCATCCTGTCTGCCCAGATCTCATTGGCTAAACGAAGGCATATGACCAACCCCAAAATCAAGAGGATGAGGAAAAACACTTCACTCACCCAGGTGACAGAGGGAGGCACGAGGGAATACTTACTGACCAGTAATATTATCTACCACATATGGGGAAAGGACAATCAGTACAATGAAAATGAAGCAATATTTAGAATTTTTAGTTAGCTATCATTGCCTGGAGAATTAGGGTTTCCAAATAAAATATGGGATGCTTAGTTAAATTTGAATTTCAAATAAGAAATAATTTTTTTTTCTGGGAGATGTATGTCCAAATATCACACAGAACATACCATAAAAATGGTTTATCCAAAATTTAAATCTAACTGGGCATCCTGTATTTTTATTCACTAAACCTAGCAACTCTATGCAGAAAGATTTTAGTCTAAGCCTGCCTTTTATATTTTCACAAGAAAAATCAACAAGCATTACAGATAGACACTATATAAAAAATTGACTAGAAGGGATTAACTTACTTTTTAAATTAATTAATTAATTAATTAATTAATTAATTTTTTGCAGTACTGGGGGTTGAACCCAGGGCCTAGCACTTGCATGCTCTGCAAGTGCTGGACCACTGAGCTGCACGCCCAGCCCATTGTTTTACATTATGAGACAGGGTCTTGCTAAATTACGCAGACTGCCTCTGGTCTCAAACTTGCGATCCTCCTGCCTCTGCCTCCTGAGTCGCTGGGATTACAGGTGTGCGCCACCGGGACCAGCTCAGAACGGATTAACTTTCTTATGATGCAGTTCAGCACCTGTTAAAGTCCTTGTGCTATGCCTTATAAAATCATCACACATTCACTGAAGATTTTCTGGCATATAAGCAGAGAAACTTTTCTTTTCCTGTTCTGCTTTCTGGTAAACCCTTCATCTTGCAGAGGAAAAACTAAAAGTCCAGGGACCACGTGAGAACTTCTCCTAACCCTCCACAGCCAGTGACTGGCATACATCTCAACGGGGGAGGCTTCATGAATCTCCAAATTCGTCTAGTGAAAAAAATGGGAACAGGTGGATAGATTTGCCTCTTTAGGATATTTGTTTATAGCCCTGGAAAGTACTGAAAATCAAGCCTGTTATTCTGATCTCAGGTTTAAGGCATGGGAAATAAGCTGTGGGTTTTTCCGTGACTTCTGGCAGTCTTATAATTAACTTTTATAAGAGCTTTGCTCATCCGCCTTCCTGAGGCACTAGAGCTATGTGGGAATAAACACGTTTCAGCCTCCCCAAGATGCTGAGATAAATGGCTAGATGCAGAGAAGTTATTAATTGAAAGTCATGGGCAGCGAGCATCTTTTCTGATGGTTCTACGCCTGTTAATCACCTGCGCTGCCTTCCGTGGTCCTTGGGTGGGCCTGTGGGGCTGAGCTGCTCAGGTATTAAATGAGAAAATGCCAAAACTGGGTTTAATTTACTTGAAGGCCGCCTCCAGTGCAACTCGCATATAGAGAAGCAGAACGCCAGCACAAACTGGAGGGCACTGAACGTCTTAAGCCCCCGGGAATCTTCTTCAACCGAATCCCATGCTCGAGGGAAGGGTCCCCAGGCTACGCAATGGAGACCCCAGTGCCGCCCTGCAGAACGAATCTTTGCTCAGGGAACTGTGATGACGAGGAAGACACTCCTGTCTGGTCAGATTTCTCGACGTCTGAACCGATTGAGCGCCTTGCTCTCCCCTCCCCTTTCGGTCTTTCCCACCTCTTCCATGGAACCTTCCAGATCTTATCAATGAACGGAGCCGGGCGATGTGATATTGTCAATGTTGTGTGTGTGAATAGTAGGTGGAAGGGGACGAGGGCATAGTTGGGGTGACAGGACACTGATGTATGCCCAAAGTCCTTCCTGTTCCCTCTGCTGGTATTTGTGCCTCTGGGGTTGGCACACTGTTTGCTCTTCAAGACCCACTCTGTTGATATTATAAACAACAGCCCTGATTCTCTCATCCCTGGCATTCTTTTCCTTTTCTTTCTTAATCAGCAGCCTTACACTAACGAGCCAGCTCCAACAACATCCCATCCTTGCCTGAGTCACACGCCCCCGTGTGGCACTCTCTGGCCCATCCAGCTACCTGACAGAGGTCAAGTTTATTTACAAAGGGCCGGATAATAATGATTTTTAGCCACAGAAGGGCTGGGATTTAGCTCAGTTGGTGGAGCGTTGCGCTGCAGTCTCTGAGGTCCCGAGTTCGATTCCCAGCACCACAAAAATGGGAGAAGGACCTGGCAATCCACTCCCAAGGCAATCCCGAAACAGTCAGCCATTGAAAACCCTATGAGGGTCGCTATGAGTCGGATACTGACTTGACCGCACCTAACAACAACAACAACAGCCACAGAAGGTCTTTGTCATAACTCCTCAATGCTGCAGCGCAAAAGCAGCCATGGGTGTGGCTATGCTCCCGCGCAGCTTTTCAGATGCCAAGAAATGTCATTCTGCTTTTGATTTTTTCCTGACCATTTTAAAATGTAAAACCCCTCATGGTTGCGAACTTTACAAAAAGAAGGAAAAAAAAAAAAAAAAAAAAAAAGAATAGCAGGTTACATTTGGTCTTTAGGCTTTGCTATGCTTTCTTGCCTGCAGCCATAGCCCTGTGGCCTCCGATGCCGTCAGATCTCAGAAGCTAAGCAGGGTCGGGCCTGGTTAGTCCTTGGATGGGAGACTGGCTGGGAACATCTGATACTGCAGGCTTGGGAGACGGACCCGGCAACCCACTACCAAAAATCAATCCGCCATTGAGAACCCTGTGAATAGCAGAGAAGCACTGACGGTAGTGTTTCCCCTGTTGTATGCAGGATCGCTGTGAGTCGGACACTGACTTGATGGCGCCCAACAGCAACAACATGCTTTCTTGGTCTGTTTACCATTGTTTGCTAAGCTCCTGTTTATTTACTTGACTTTGCAACCTGGTCACACTGAAAGGCTCCTTTGAAGCCCTGCCATCCTGGACTTCGCAGGGTGCCCAGCTGGGGTGGTAGAGGTCAGTTCAAGCTTTAACCTCTGTGGGCTGCGCTGCTCATCCCCTGCCCACTGCGGTCCTCGCGTAGGCCAGCGGAATGGACCACTCGAGTGTTTAATGAGGAAATGTCTTCACTGGATTTAAGTTCTATGAAGCTCTCTGGGTCCCACCGCAGACAGGGACAAGCACAAGATCAATAGGACCTGAGAGCAGTAGGAGGGGCTTCCCATCCTTTGAGATCTTCTGCACTCGAACTGTGTGCTCAAGAGAAGGGCCCAGACACAGTGCTGAAAGTGGAAAGCTTCTGTTGATGTCCCTCTGCCCCCGTACATCTCAGCCCCGTAGCTCTTTTCACCTGCAAGACCCTCCTTGCTTGGTAAAAATACGTCAAGGCTTGGATAATTCCTCTCCCCTCGTCTAGGACGGCCCTCGAGTTTTGTACAAGCTGCTCACTCTCCCTGGGATGTTGTTCTTTTGGGCTAATTCCTTCTCCTTTTTAGGTCTCAGCTTTAAAGGCACCTCACCAGAGAAGCTTACTCTGACCAATCAGGCCATGCATCTCCTTTCTATGCATCAGTCCTGGCTTTCCTCTTCTCAACATTATTACGACTTGTGACCCCTTTTCTGTTTGCCTGCTTGCCATTCGTCTCCAGTCTAGCTCAGCCCCTGACACATAGCAGGTGCTCAGGAGAATATTTGTTGAATGAATAGGAACTTGGCTTGCTGAGTCTGCTGGCTTATGTTTAAATTCCAGCCCCTCACTTGGTACCCTCTTAGGAAATTTCCTTGCTAAGCCTTGTCTATTTTTTTTAAACTGTAAAATGAAGCTTACTTACTACATAATGTTGTAGGTGTAGAATGAGAACAGCATGTAAAAAGTGCTTAACACAGTGCCTGGCACACAGGACGAATACAGCGATGTTTCTCTGTCCGTCCATCTATACATTGATCTGCCATCTATGTATCTATCATAACCATCACTTATCAGTTCTCTTCATTGTCATCTCTGGAATGAATGAACTCATGGCAGAGGTCCTCTTACTAATGGTTTTAAATGTGTTTCTTTGTCTTTAGCTACAGCATGCTCTGACGTCATTTTATTCTGCCTAAAAACTAAAATAAATGAACCAAATCACCAGAGAGAGATTTCTCCTGGCTTTCAGGCTTTCATTGTGTAATTGCCCGTGGTTTATACACACGCACATGCCTTCCTGGGTAGCTTTTTCAGTGGTATCACAGTTTGAATCTAAAATGTCCTCCAGAGGTCACATGTTTGGACACTGGGTCCTAGCTAGCGGTGAAGTTGGTGAAGGCTATCAAACTTTGGGGGCTGGGGTTTGGCTCCGTTGGTAGAGCACTGCATTGCACTCTCTGAGGACTTGGGTTCAGTCCCCAGCGCCGCAAAAATGGGAGAAAGACATGGTAATCCACTCCCAAAGCAATCTCGAAGCAATCAACCATCAAAAACCCTATGAGGGTCACTATGAATTGACAGCACCTAACAACAACAAACAAAATGGAACTTTGGGAGGTGAGGTTTAGCTCAGGGGAAGTGAGTCACTGGAGATAGGATTTTAGAGGTTTTTTCACCTGGATCCACGGTTCTGGTTGCTGCCTCTGCTCTTTGCTTGTGATCTGCCATGATGTGAGGTAAGGTTTTCTGTCCCTTGCCCCACCACGCCTGCCCTGTCCCCATGCCATATGCTTGCCTTGCCTCTATGGATGAAAATCCTCTCACTGTGAGCCCCCAGTAGATTTCTCCCCTGTAAGTTTGTTTTGGTCCATTTCTCTGTCATAGCAATGTACTAGCTTATTAACAAAAGTGGTAAAACCAAATTCTGAGCTGCTATGTCATGTCATTCATGGATGTTTTATACAACACGAGGAATATCATCAGTCATATCTTGTGGATGCCAGCTAGGTAAGAATAGTCATTTTTAATTTTAAAATCTCCTTCTCAGTTTTTAGTGTTGGCTGGTCTTTGTCAAATCCAGACTTTGTGCTAATGAAAGCAATACTATAGAAAGGTACAAGGAGTTAATTGTTGCAATTATCCACTGAGTGGGCTTGGACTGTGAATCCCTTAAAGGATGGATTGCTAATTGCTGCTAAATGGTAATTAGATTACACTTTCCACGTTTTCGAAACGAACTTGAATTTAGCAGACGTTTAAGAATTACCTGAGTCAAACTAAAGGGCAGGGAAGATATTATCAGAGTTTGATGAAAACATATACACAAGAGCATAAGCTAAGAACTTGTTTGAAAATTCTTCCATTAGTCCTTGCTTTCTAAGATATATAAGATAATGTATATTTTGTTGGACCATAATTTTTCCCTGTTCCATATAACTGGTAAATAAAAGAAAATCAATGGCTTTTGAAAATTGGACATGAAGTACTAAAACTACAGGTAGAATTGTCATGTTAATGCTACATAGTAATATGTGGGTCTGCAGTGGTAGCCCTGTGGCATCCGTTGGGCCTGGTTAGTACCTGGATGGGAGACCACCTGGGAATACCAGAAGCTGTAGGCACTGACAATAGTGTTTCCCCTGTTGTACAGAGGGTCGCTATGAGTCAGATACCGACTTGATGGCACCTAACAACAACAACAACAAGTAATATGTGTGGGACTGGGGTTTATCTCAGTTAGTAGAGTGCTGCTGTGTATTCTCTGAGGCCCTGGGTTTGATCCCCACCACCACAAACATGGGAGAATGACCTGGCAGCCCACTCCCCTCAAAATCCCAAAACAATTGTTGTTGTTGTTGTTGTTGTTGTTAGGTGCCGTCGAGTTGGTATCCCACTCATAGTGACCCTCATAGGATTTTCAGTGGCTGGCTGTTTCAGGATGGCCTTGGGAGTGGATTGCCAGATCCTTCTCCCATTTTTGCAGTGCTGGGAATTGAACTCAGGACCTCAGAGACTGCAGCGCAGCACTCTACCAACTGAGCTAAATCCCAGCCCCCCAAAACAATTAGCCAGTGAAAATTCTATGAATAGCAGAGCACTGACACAGTGCTGGTCATGGCACAGTGTCAGGGAGCGTTTCATTCTGTTGTTGCTATGAGGGTCACTTTGAGTCAGATATGACTCGATGGCACCTAACAACAACAACAAGTAATATGTGTGACTGTTTTGCATTGACATGGCCCTTTTTTCTTTGAAAGGTTCATTATGATTTTCCAAACAAGTTCCGGTAAAAGGTTTCACAGATCTAAGTACCTTTACATGGCTGGCTTTGCTCATCTTTTGTCTGGCTTTGGTAAATATATACTGCATGTGGGCCAGTAGTACATGCTGACATTTCTCTGGCTTCCACCACCCCTGGCAGAGTGTCTACCACAGAGGTGTCTAAATCAATACATAAATGCATAAAGAAACAAGCCATGCAACAATGTAACTCCAACAGTAGGCTACTTTACATGAAAACTACTCCCCCACAGCATTACATCCTTAGGCTTTCCATTTGCAGAGCCAACCTAGAAATGGGCCTCCTTCTCCGTGAAAATTTTTGCTCAATGATCTTCACCTATGAGGCTGGCCAATCAGAACTTACACTATTCTTGGAACGTACAATCCTATGGCTTCATGTCAGGGTTTATTTTACTGGCATCGACTTTTTACACTGTTATGAGGATTAAAACAAGACAGATGGGAGATATGTGTTTCCAAGTGCCTTGTAAAGAAAAAAGAATCACCTACAAGCAAGGTGCTGTATGATACAAGGACTATATGACTTAAGAAATGATGAGAAAAAGAGCCATCTTCCATTACCTGCAACAAAACAGGTCTGACTCACGTGTGCTTGAGCCTGGAGTTCTGCTTCCACTACCTGGGAGGTTTTCATTTCTCAAAAGCAATATTGTAGTAGGCTAAACAGTGATCCTTACATATATCGCATCTTAAACTCTGCAACTGAGAAATGTTAACTCACATGAAAAAAGGTCCTTGCAGGTGAGACAAAGTTAAAGATCTTGAAATAGATTATTCTGGATGACCTGGATTTATACATGTAACTACAGGTGTCCTTATTGAGGGGTGAGGGGAAGGTCTCAGACCTACAAAGGGGGAGAAGGTGATATGGCAATGAGGACAGAGATTGGAGTGACGCAACACACAAGCCAAGGAACTCGGGCAGCCCCCAGAAGTTGAAAGAGAGAAGAACAAATCATACAGTAGAGCCTGTGGCGGGAGAATGGCTTTGTAAAATAGACTTCTGGCCTCTGCAGCTATGTTGTCATTAGGTGCCATTGAGTGAGGTCCAACTCATAGTGACCCTATGTACAACAGATTCATAGAGTTTTCAATGGCTGATTGTTTTCAGGATCGCTTTGGGAGTGGACTGCTAGGTCTTTCTCCCATTTTTGCCATGCTAGGGATCAAACACAAGGCCTCAGAGAATGCAGAGCAGCACTCTACCAACTGAGCTAAACCCCAGCCCTACTATAAGAGAATACATCTCTGTTGTTTTAAGTCAATGAGTTTGGTGTGATATGTTAAAGCAGCCACAGGAAATGAATACAAATATAGAAAGCAGTTTTTATTGGGACTTGAGCAAATTTCTTCTCTTTTATAAATGCTTTTTTTTCCTTTTTATTGAGGCAAGGTCTTGCTATGTAGCTGAGGCTGCCCTCCAGCTCACGATCCTCCTACCTCAGCCTCCTGAGTGCTGCTATCACAAGTGCCTGCCACCACACCCGGCTCTATAAATTCATGACTGTGTGAGAGCTTATTAGAAACACAGACTCTCTGGCTCCATCTTTGGAATCGGGATCTTCAATTTAACAATGTCCCAGGTGATTCATAGGTACTCTGGGGTTTGAGAATCGCTGCTCTGAAAGGTACCACAGGCTTTTGATGAAAGACTGTCTCTCACTTTCCTGCAAGTCTGAGATCACCATGTAGTATAGCGTTAAGAGTTGTATTGACACATTGGCAAAGGTCCTGTGAGGGCGTGAGAGAAGGACTCTTACCTTTAGGTAACACCCCCTCGAAGTGAGGTGTCAATGTCTCTTCTACCAGGAGAAGAAATATGTAAGTGGCAACTACAATGAAACTGAATCCGATGATACCAGGATCCTTTAAGATAGTGCGCAAATGCATAAAAATGCTCCCGATGTTTATGTGACAAAGTCACATGTGTCTCATGGGGTCTAAGAATTAACAGATAGAAATTTCCATAGCCTAAGAACGTCCTTAGGAAAATGAGGCTCCGGTGCACATATCATGAGTGACACAGTGACAGAGAGGTTGCAGGGACACAAGCCTCAAATGTGACCAGAGGGACCGATAACATCTCTTTCCGTGAAAAGCTTGTATTTCTATAATTCTTGAATGCCATTAAAAGTCACACTTATAATTTTAATGACAGGTTTTTTTTTTAACAAACCAAATGGGTTGAATTATAGCATCTGTAGCAGAAGAAGAACTCATGAAGTAGCTTGGATGGATCTGAACAACTGTGTAGGATTATTTCCTGACCTGCCGATGAATCCAGCAGAAGAAATTTACCTGTCAACTTCTGCCTTAATAAGGAAGAGCAAAACGCTGGTGTCAACAACACAAGCTACAAAAGCGCGTGACAGCTAATTTTTAATTGGCACTTTCTCTTGCACCTGCCGTGGGACTTTCACACATTTATCAACATGCTGAAGATGCTTGGCTGAGGATTCAGTCTTGTTCCTTTCCCGTGCCTTCAACACTCCTCAAATCCCTGGCCCTCTGAACACTCAGAGATATTTGAGGTGGAGAAAGATCATCTAGCTGGGTGTAGTGCTAAGTCCGTTGCCTGGATTGCTCTGTTTAACCCTCTTAACAATATTGGGAGGCGGCTTTAATTGTTAGCCCCATTCTATACTCACTTGCCCATGGAACCGTCGTAAGCAGCTAGTCAGAATGTTAAGCCTTGTAATTCGGAACAGAACTTGGGCTCTTCATAACCGCTCCACTGCCTTCCAGGGATGATGGCCAAGCTCGCTGGTCCTAGACACCGAGCGTGCCCTTTCTCTACTCCACTATCCCTTCCTATCTCTTGAAGGTGAACCCAGAACACTTAGGCAGATGACCGAGTGCTCAACTGCTTTAGCATCAGAAAGCAAAAAAAAGAGCTTTCCTGCAGGAAGTGCCTGCAATCGACCATTAGGTCTCTCTGGCAGCAATTATAACCGATGCCATGTTGTATCCAAGATTTAATACTTGTCATTAAATGGTCTTATTACTGAGGGAAGAGACAGAAATATAACACTGGGAAAAGTATTCTTTTCTAGATGAGAGTATGTTGAAAAACCACTTTCAGGAAGATGTCTAGACTGTGTCTGACATATTTTGGACGTGTTGTCAGGAGGTACCAACCCCTGCGGAAAGACATCATGTTAGGAACTGTGATGGAGCAGTGAAGAAAAGGAAGACCTTTAACTAGATGGATTGACACAGTGGCTGCAACAATGGACTTAGACATAAAAAAGATCATGTGCCTGGCACAGCATAGGGAAGTGTTTCATTCTGTTGTACACAGGGTCACTATGAGAGGGACCCAACTCGATGGACCTAACAACAAACAAACAAGTCATATATTTGGTTGAATCCAATGGAATCATAGGCACTTCACAAATGAAGAAACAGAGGGCTAGAAATGAGAAGGCTCTTATCAAATATTAGAGATTTGGAGTTCGAACCAAAGATCCTATTAGTCCAGTGTTCCTTATCCATCACCTTCCATCTACCCACATACTTTCTTTTTGATCTGTTGCTCATCTGTTCATCCATCCTTCCATCTAAGCATACATACATGCATTAATCCATCCATTCATCAAAGGATTTATCTGTCCACCACCTACCCATTTAGTAATTATGCAGCATCTAGTATTGGAGGTGTAACACTGAGTGGGACTCTGTTCCTATCCTCAGAAGCTCAATATCACATAATATATGAATACCTGGTGGGTCATTTAGCTCAGTGGGTAGAGCGCTGCGCTGCAGTCTCTGAGGTTCCGAGTTCAATTCCCAGCACCGCAAAAATGGGAGAAGGACCTGGCAAATCCACTCCCAAGGCAATCCCAAAAAGGTCAGCCATTGAAAACCCTATGAGGGTCGCTATGAGTCAGATACCAACTCAACAGCACCTAACAACAACAACAACAACAACAACAACAACTGGTGGATCATTTAAGAGGCAACTGCCTCCCCAGGCAATCCCGAAACAGTCAGCCATTGAAAACCCTATGAGGGTCGCTATGAGTCAGACTCGACTCGACTGCACCTAACAACAACAATATAGAGTATTAGGGGCTGGGACATAGCTCAGTTGGTAGAGCGCCGCTCTGCAGTCTCTGAGGTTCCAAGTTTGATTCCCAGCACCACAAAAATGAGAGAAGGACATGGCAATCCACTCCGGAGGCAATCCTCCCCCCCAAAAAAATCAGCCATTGAAAACCCTATAAGGGTTGCTATGAGTCGGATATGACTGGACCGGACAACAACAAGAACAACAAAATGTTGAGAACACGTATGTCGAGTTGAATCTGAGTGTGTGGTGAGCCATCAAAAACAATTCCAACTGTGACAACTTTTTTTCTTTTACTGTCCAGTATACACATTTCCCTTTTTCTTAGTATTCTGCAATCAGGTACCTGGTTTCAGGAAAAGTTAGTTATTGCTATATATATATATTGTTGTTGTTGTTAGGTGCCGTCCAGTCGAGCCCGACTCATAGCAACCCTCATAGGGTTTTCAATGGCTGTTTCGGGATTGCCTTGGGAGTGGGTTGTCAAGTCCTTCTCCCATTTTGCAGTGCTGGGAATCAAACTCAGGACCTCAGAGACTGCAGAGGAGCACTCTACCAACTGAGCTAAATCCCAGCCCCATATATATATTGCAAAACATATATATATATATATATATATATATATATATATATATATATATATTGACACA
>VMDO01021508.1:0-35285 GCA_007922755.1 Pedetes capensis | reverse complement strand
GTACAACCAGAGTGCTCCTTGGAAGCAAAAATGGCCAAACTGCGTCTTACATATTTTGGACATGTAGTCAGGAGAGAACAATCCCTGGAGAAGGACATCATGTTTGGAAGAGTGGCAGGTCAACGGAAAAGAGGAAAACCCTCCACCAGATGGATTGACACAGTGTCTGCAACAATGGGCTTAAACATAAATAAGATTGTTTGCCTGGCACAGAATCAGCAAGTGTTTCGATCTGCTATACATAGGGTTGCTATGAGTCGGACTCGACTCGACGGCACCTAACAACAACAACAATATGCTGGGAGTTTAGATTTCAACATATGAAGTTATGGGGCGGATAACTCAATCCATAACAGCCCCCTTCTTGCTGCCAAGGGGAAAACTACTGGTTGACTCAAAGCAGGACCATACATGAACATGCAATTCCCAGAAGCCCTGGAGCATCCACAGTGCCTTGATATTGAATCCTCATAGAACTCAAGGGCTGGTGAGGGAGCAAGTTTTGTGAATGTCCATCTACAAAGCATTTGATATCACGGTTGGTGCAATTTAGCATCGTAGTTAAGAACTCAGCATTTCTGACGAGATTGCTAGATTTGAATTCTGGCCCTGCCACTTACAAGCTATGTGACCTTAGATAAGTTGTCCAAGCTTTCTGTGCCTTCATGTTCTCATATATCAAACAGATATAACAATAGTAAGTACCTCACGGTTGTTATGAGATTCAATGAGTAAACATTTATGAAAGTTCTCTGTAAATGTTTGTTAAATAAAACCATTTGAAGTGAACCGAGGTGCTAAGGAAACAGAGGAGAGAGACTAACCTAGACTTGGAAGGTCTAGGGGACTTTGGAGAAGCTTCCTCCAGTCTGTGTAGTTTTAATCTGGTGGAAACTGGTAAGGAGGACAAAAAGTTAGGGTTTTCGAGGGGGTGTCTGTGGCATTAGAGTTGGGGTGAGCAGCTAGTGGCTTTTCTCCTCTGGAATGTGTCCCCCATCTTCCCCAGACACTGGGCCAGCTCAGGCACACAGGTGGATCTTGGAAGAGAAAAGGGCAACAGGAAAGCACACCCCACCCTAAGCCCCTTGTGGAGCCTTCTTCCTGCCTGGGGCAGGGTGGGTCTCCAGGGCCAGCTCCCTGGACATGTCTATATATATCCAAGGGATTAAATGCAAGAAATTAACAAGCCAAAGCTGATTCAAAACCCAACATCTATTTAACCCTAACCCAATGCTACTCCCACCACCAAAATTGTTTTTAATCATCTCATAGGTTTTCCTTCTATAGCCATCAAGGAATTTCTACATAAACTGCAGTTTTACAAATTGCCCATGTCCCAAGGCCCCCACTCGCAAGAAGAATAGATCATTAAAGACCAATGGCAACTAGAGCCACCTTTGATGTCAGCCTCAAAGGCACTAACGAGCTCCTTTGCTGACAGGGTAGGGCCACAGCATCACAGGCAAGCTAAAGGGGCAAATGCTATTTAAAAGCTTTCTCTCTGAGGACCACAACCAGAAACCAAAGTTGGGGACTCACATAGGTCCAAGCTGCTCCTCAATCTCTCGATCCATCGCAGAGCCCGCATGCCCTCTCCCCAGGCTCTGAGGTGTATTGGCCTGATATTGAGACATCTCATGATTTCCATTTCTTGGCTTGTTTGGAATTTGTCTCTTTATTGTGTAGTGAGTGATATTGAGTGGATTAACAAGGTCAGTGGCCCTCATTGGGCCTCCACCCACTATTTAGGAGGAGTTGACACACTAAGAAAGGCCCTCAGCCTGGGGTTGTCTCCTCTCGAGATGTCACACGTACTATAGGCCTTAATGAGGACAATGTGCAGTGAATAAAAAAAGTAGTTCCTTGCCGTATGCAAACGTTTGCCTATCGATACACAGAAACTGATGAGTAGCAGCCTATTAAGTGTCTTAGATGGGCAGGTGACACCCTTTGGAGGAAGGTGGAGGTGGCCGGGATGGGGGCAGGGAGTTTGTGTGGGAATCAAATCTGCCAGCCCCCGGGAATCCCCAGCATGGCCCTGGAGTTGCCTGCTACTTATCTTCCATCCCAGAGAGGAGCCGGCGCTATACCAGCGATTGCAGTGGAATTGCATCGAAGTAATGACACGTAAGTGCTGGGGCTGAGCATCCCTCCTCTCCTTCATGTGCAGACCCCTTAGGGCCCAGGGCTGTGGCTTCTATTTATTTGGAAGCTTGTCTCCCATCCAAGGCCCTGCCTGCCAGCGTTCTCACTGAAGTTGTTTTAGGGCTGGATGGAAACTTCTGTCATGGACGAGGAGAGGGGAGAGAGGGCCCTAATTTCAGGCACTCACCATGCTCAGGCACTGAAGGAAGATAAGAGGAAGTAAAGGGCCATGATAGCCATACTCAGTGCAGGTATGTGCTAAGCATAGAACCTCCCAGGGGACACAGTTCTTTCTTCTTAGCCCCTGGCCTTGGGGGCCCTTTCTTTCTCTCAGAAGGGGGACAGGGGAGCCAGGCTGTGCAGAACTGTGGCCTCTACATTAACGTCCCAATATACACACGTTTGCTCACAAACATATCATCCTGGTGTTTGATCTCGTCAGATCTTGGAAGCTAAGCAGAGTTAGGCCTGGTTAGTCTTTGGATGGGAGATTGCCTGGTAATACTGGATACTATAGACTTGGGAGAAAGAGCTGGCAGCCCACTCCCAAAACAATCAGCCATTGAAAACTCTATGGATAGCAGAGAAGCACTGACAATAGTGTGGGGCATGGCACAGCATCAGATAGTATTTTGTCTATTGTACATAGGGTGGCTATGTATAAGATCCAATTCGATGGCACCTAACAACAATATACACATGTTTAGATACTTTAATCTCCACAGCAACACTAAGGGGTAGGGACTGGTATTCCCAATTTACACATGACAAAACTAATACTGAGAGAAGTCGAGGGCTCTCAGTAATCTCTTGTGAACTACAGAACATGGATCCAGATTTGCCTTGCTCCCAAGCTTGTGCACTCAAGGCTCCCCGAGGGGTAGTCTAAACACAAATAAAGGGCCAGATCAAAGTTAAGGCACATTTGTAGGTGCATAAAACCACAGCCTTGTGTGCATGGCTTACTGGGCGTGGTCCCAGCACTTGGGAGGCTGAAGCAGGAGGATTGAGAATTCCAGGCCAGCTTGGGACAGACCCTAAGATCTGGCCCAAAACACCACCACCACCACCACCTCCACCACCTCAGGCTGTAGGGCACAGGTTGTTACTGTAGGTTAGTAGTTGCTCCATGACTTTCTGGGCTAATCAAGGAATCTAATCATTATGCAAATAGGTGAACCAGGCTATTGCATCTACTCTATTCATAATGTAGGTAATTCTCTAAATTGGATGGGGCGAGTGTTTTTAGCAACAAGTTATTTGCAATACCCTCCCATAACTGATGGTGACACAGGCCCAGAGGTTGCCAAGGGCAGTGGTTCAGAAGAATGCAGCTTCTCAGGCCCTTCCTCACCCATTCTGATCCAGCCCTTCTGAGCCTCAGAACCTGAATGCTATGTCATTCCCCAGGGGACTGAGACTGGAGTCAAAAGTTCTAGGTTCTAATCTCAGCTCTGATGCTCCCTAGCTGTGTGGCCTTAGATTGGCCCTCCAGGCCTCACTTTCCCCAGGCCGCTGGACTGGATGATCTCTGGAGCTGCCCCCAGCTTTAAGAGTGGAGGCTGAGAGGTGGCCATGAACCTGCCCAAGGGGAGTGAGGCTGTGGGCTTTCCTAAAGGCAGAGTCGGGAGGTTCCTGGAGGAAAAGAGAGGAGGATGGAAGGTTAATGAGCACACAAGGTTCTGCCCTCCAGAGAGCCAGGCCCTGTCAATGGGGCTGTCCTCTGTTACTTCATGGTAGGTGACTGTCTTCCCGGCCACTTGGGTTTTTAGAGACTCATTGCAACCCAGCCTGAGGAAAAGCTGACTCATTGGGCTCTATTCTTTCTGCAGACAGACGTCAGAGAAAAAGACTGAGCCACAGCGGGTACTGGGAAGGGACTCCGTGCAGGGAAAAGCACTTGGGTGGGAGTCGGAAGCCCAGATTCCCGTTTCTCTGGCGCTAACCCTATGAGTCCTTTCCTGAGTTCCTCTCCCTCTTTGAGTTTCAAGGCCATGTCATGAACAGGATATGGGCTTAGACCCATATCTGAAGCCCCTCCAGGCCTGTGATTTGATGATTCTAAGATATCATTCTCATCCTGCAGTACCTTCTGTCTCACAGAGGCTGTTGCAGTTGTAGAGTATTGACGACAGCCCTGCACTGCTCCACAAATCAAAGGTGAATGAAGACTGATGGGGGAGGAAGCCATCACAGCCTCAATTCTACACAAAGTGTCTCTGCTCCGAATTGCCATTTGTCCCTCTGCACATGCTCAAAATTAATGTGCCATTACTACTCGACAGCCTGTTTCTAATATCACAGCTGAAATCACTTTGCTCCTGAAGCAACATCAGGAGGGGGCGACCACGGCTGGTACCAGCTGTGCCTGGGAAGATGGCTTTGTGTTGAAAATGAGATCCTTTTTGTACTGCTATTATTCTGAGCTGCAAAGAAACCCAGGGCACAGAGGCAGAGTGGGGAGGGAGCAAGGGCAGGGCACTCTGTCTCTGTCTTTGCTTCGGTGCCCTCACCCCTTCCAAGGCAACTGAACCAGCTGTGGAGGGGTGTCTGGCAGCCCAGGGAGCAAGAGCCACAATGAAGCAGGGATTGTTCTTGATCAATTGGCATCGCCTTACCAAGCCCTCACAAAGAGGAAGATGGCCAGCGCTAAGTGTTAGGGCACAGAAATAAATAAGATCCCCTTCCCTACCTCCCTCCACCCTTGACCCACTTCGCAATCCAGTACCTGCCATCAGGAACTACCTGCCAGGCCCAGACGGAGGAAGCCAAGGCAGATAGAACCCTTGCTGGCTGTGGAGGAGCAGTGCTGGCCAACAGGAGGGAGGAGACAGGGGAGGCCCTTAGTTCAGGGCATCAGGGCATCAGGGCTCTCTCTCTCTCACATGTGCACACATGCACAGACTCTCCTCTCCCCCTTCCCTGCTCTCCCACTTTTTCTAACACTGCTCTGATTTCAGGTCCTTAGTAACTTTCCCTGACAGTGGGCAATGGACTCTGCACAGGAGTGAAAAGATGCTGTAGAGGAGCCTGGGTTGTAGGCTGATGGTCAGTGTCTCAGGGCTTGGCATTTGCTCCAAGACCTCTGTTTTTGGTTTCATTTTGTTTTAATCATAGTCTTAAGAACAATCTAGGTAACATACAACTTTAAATAGTAGAAATGGCACCGCACTGAGCAGCTCCTTCTCCTTCATTCTTCCTCCTGTTTGGCTCTCAGCTTCCCAGCTTTCTCATGTTCTGGATCCCATTCCGTCCCCTTGGCCCTGCCACATAAGCCTCTCCAAAGGCCACTTTATGGGGACTCGCGGTTACTCTGAGGGCCCTCAGATTCAGGCTGACAGACCATGTTCACAAGGATAACTATTTCTACAACTAATGACTGCCACATTTCAGAAGCTGTTATGGATGCCTCATGTAATCTTCACAAAGTCCTATTGTTGGTAGGTGCTATCGAGTTGTCTCAGACCCATAGTGACCCTCATAGGGTTTTCAATGGCTGATTGTTTCAAGACTGGATTGCCGTGTCCTTCTTCCATGTTTAGTCCTGGTTAGTCCCTGGATGGGAGGCTGTATGGGAATACCAGGTGCTACGGGCTAGGGAGAAGGGTCTGGCAATCCATTCCCAAAACAATCCACCATTGAAAACCCTATGAATAATAGGGAAACACTGACAATAGTGCCAAGCATGGCACAGTGTTGGAGAGTGTTTTGTTCTGTTGTACATAGGGTTGCTAAGAGCCGGACTCAACTTGATGGAACTTAACAATAGTCCTAATGGATAGGTATTATTACTAACTCCATTTTATAGACAGGAAGACTGTGCTTCAGAGAAGCGAGGTTGCCTGAAGTGATAGTGTAAAAGTGGCAGAGCCAGGATTTGAAACCTCAACCTGTGCCCTTGCCACTATTTTCCAGGTCCCTCCACTCTTCGATGAACTCACTTGTAGTTGTTAGGTACCATGGAGTTGTGTCCGACTCATCGTGATACTCATAGGGTTTTCAATGGCTGATTGTTTCAGGACTGCTTCAGGAGTGGACTGCCACATCCTTCTCCCATTTGTGCAGTGCTGGGGATGGAACCAGGGTCCTCAGAGAGTGGAGAGGAGCACTCTATCAACTGAGCTAAATTCCCAGCCCCACGCACTGACTAAATAGTGTCATAAACAGGTCCATGCTGTGTGGCAAAAGCAAGACCTGGAATCATTAACAGCTACCTTCTAGTACAGAGTTTCCCAGCTCATATTCTATGGAACAAATCCTTGAGATGCTGGGCAGAAAAGGACCCTATCAAACACACACTAGGCAGACTTTATTTTCTGTCTGCTCCTGGAGGTTTGCAGTGCATGGCAGCTCTGAGAAATTCTCTGAGAAGTGACAAATCTCTTCTTGAATGAGAAGGAAACTTATTGAGGTAATATTTTGTATTTTGTTATCACCAAAGTTTTTCTCCCCCAGTCCATTCTCCCAAAGAAAGTACCCAGCCTTTTGTGGCCTCTTGACTGAGGGGAGATTTGTTTTGCACGATCTCTGTAGCCACTCATTTGGCCTTTGATTGGGGGAAATTCTGCTAGATCCTCCTAGATGAGAAGGAAAAAAAACACAAGTGCCTTGGCCTGGTAGAGAGTGCGATGGTGAGGCAGAAGCAGAAAAAGGATCTAGAGTAGGGTATGGTGGCACACTCCTGTAATCTCAGCACTCGAGAGGCTGAGGCAGGAGGATGGATGCAAGTTCAGGCCAGCCTGGGCTACACAGTGAGACCCTGTCTCAAAACAGACAAACAAACAAACTAAACAAACAAAAAACAAACAAAACAAACAAAACAAAAGGAGGTATGAATTACCCAACATAGTAAAGGGACAGATGTTGAGGGGTTCTGGGAAACTAGCACCTCTTGGGAGCTGTCAGAACTTGGTGGGGCATGTGAGGAAGCTGGGCTTCTGTTCCAAAGCTCTGGTCCCAGCAAAGCTCCTTGAGCCAAAACCTGACAAGCTGGGCAGAACCATCTGCCTTCACATGGCCATGTAGGCCTGGGCCAAGGGCCTGCTGCAAGCCCACTGCATCCTGAACCCCAAGGGTCTTGCTCTGTGTCATCCCTCAGAATGTTACCACAAGTCTGGAGAGGAAAGGGCAGGATTGGGAGGAGGTCTCTGTGATAACTAAGAATGAATTTTCCATTAGGCCGGTGGGTTGGAGGCTCAAGTTCAGAATCAGCTGAACTTTTAAAGAAAATAAGGTAACAATAGTTTTTGCACCTGCAAGTTTGAATTTGAATTCTAACCCATGGAATTTGATAACTAATAATTTTCCCACCGAAATCTTTTCAAACCCAGAATTTATATTAGCAACTGTTGGAATTGTTGGTCTTAGATCACATTTGGGGAAATTCTGACTTTAAAATTTTGGCTTCTGTATCTATGACTTAGCTTCCCAGGAATAACAGAGGCCATCCAAACCTGGTAAGGACTACAGGGTAGAGAGCAGGAGGCAACGGGAAGAGAGGGAAAAAGCAAGGGAGCCCAGTGGGATGGAAAGGGCTTGAATGAAAAACAAAGGGGAGAAGGAAGAGCAAGGGGAGGCTGGAGCACCCACTATGGGAGCAGGTGGGGACTTTTAGCCATGCTTCTCAGAGTGCCTGGGACAGGGCAGCGCCCATCTTGCCCATGAATAAAGCAGACTCCTAGGGATTACAACAGCAGGCAAATGCTCTGTGAGAGGGAAGAGGAAGCTAGACAGGATGTTAAGAGGCCCAGCCTGACTTTGAGGGTGAATCCTTTCAGGGGTGCACTGGTGCTAGAGAGCATGCATGCAGAATCTGGAATTCCTCCAACCCAAGTGGAGGAGCTAGAGCTAGAGGTTCAGCCAAGGTGGAGTCCTCCAGGGCATAGGACAGGCAGGACCTGCAGACTCTGCCATTCTCTCTGTTTGTGCAAGGGCAGGGCTGATGCCTTCTACCCTCTGTGCATCCCTGGGGGCCTCCTCTGTACCCCTCCTGCTCCAGCCATCCACAGAAACTCCTCCCACCTCTCTGCCAGGCACCTTCAGAGAACATGCATATGAGCCCATCCTCACCAAGCACCGGATCTGCTATCTCTCCCCAAAGTATGAGAAGGCAGGAAAGGGCAAGGAAATGGTCTCTAATTGTGAGGTTCTCATACACAAGGCCCAGACAATAGGAGAGATGCTGAAAAAGGAAGGGGAGTAAGTACTTTGGTCACATTCTCTCTGCCTTTTCTTGGGATGAGACAGATGATGAAGCTAAAAATGTGTGCTCTATGGAGCAGAGTAGTGAAGTGAACCAAGACTCAGGAGACTAAATATAGACCTGCCTTGGCCAGTTTGCTGTGCGACCTGGAACAGGTCATTTACCTAAATGCTCCTTCTGTCCACAAGAGGGTGGAACTGAAGGGCTTAATCCTGGCAGTTCCTCTTCTAGGGTACCTCCTGGCTCTAATATTCCATGGTTCCACAAGTGGAGTTCAATGTGAAAGCAAGTAAAACTTACAATCAAATAAACCCAGTACAGATTTGTCTTGTCCATGGTTGTTACTGGGCTATATAAATAAAGGGTGAGTAGTTCATTCAAGGGCTGGGATTTAGCTCAGTTGGTAGGGCGCTGCGCTGCAGTCTCTGAGGTCCCAAGTTCAATTCCCAGCACCACAAAAATGGGAGAAGGACCTGGCAATCCACTCCCAAGGCAATCCCGGAACAGTCAGCCGTTGAAAACCCTATGAGGGTCGCTATGAGTCGGATACCTACTCGATGGCACCTAACAACAACAACAACCATTCATTCAAGGAGCAGCTGGACTTGGTGGCACTTTGCCCTCTAGTGTCAGGGGTCACATACACATCGATGAAGCAAGGAGAGATGAGGAAGGAGAGTCTATGGGTTCTGCCTTTCCCTGTCTTCTAGCCTGCCCCCCATAAGGATTAGCTCTCTGGCTTCTGTAAACTTTAGTTTAGAGATGGTGTGTAAAGCCCAGCCTACCCCAATCTTGTCTAGGGGAGGAAGATGCAAAAATATGACCCAACCTGACGTCCCTCTACAGGTGTTATTTCTGCCACAATCTTGAGGGAGTTTACTAGTTAAGACTTCAAGTGACAAATGTCAGTTTAAACCAAAAAGGGAAATCCAGAGGTATATCTGCTTTCGCATATGGATGGAACCAGGAAATCAGGTTAGGAATCTCCTTTTGTTTTTAACCTCTGGTTACTTCTGCTTGGGTCCGTTCTTTGTACGGCCTCTTCTCACATGGCAGGAAAGCCAGCTAACTGCATCCTCAGTTTCCTGTCCTCCCATTTTAGCAGCTCCCACAGAAAAAATATCTTTCTCAATCACCCAACCAGAAAGAGCCGATTGACTGGTGAGGTCATATGCTCCATCTTGAAATCAAGGAGGTGAAATATTCAACTGGACACACCTAGGTCCCTTGCCTCCCCTGAATGAAGTGGAGGCTATCCCATAGAACAGCTTATCTTCAGGAAAGAAGGGAATAGAAAGGGGATTCTAGGCAGATGAAACATCAAATTTACCCAAATAGAAGGTTTCTAAGTCCATTTTATAGATGAGAAAATTGAGGATTGGATTGGCTAAATAACTTACTGAAGTTTGCAAAATTAGGAAGTCACAGAGCTTGGACTTGAAACCATACTTATCTGCCCCTAGAATGCACATTTCAACCACTACACTCTAGTAGCTAAACTATTCTGGTATTCCCAGTTATGAATGCTTGGGGCTTGTCAGTTATGGTTCCAAAAAGAACTTAAGTTGCAGGGAGCATAGCACTATGTTTGAGACCTCTGGACCTTCAAAGAGCTGCTGCTCTGCTCTGATCCTCCTCCTTTGTCTCTCCCCAGGTTGAAGGGAGAACCATCAATGTATGAGAGCATTGCCCTGCCAAGAGAGGATACACAGTATGTGGAACAGGCTGAGTGTCACCATTTAAGACAAACGTTCTCAGCCATGATAGGTTCACATTGGAGTAGTGAATCATTGTGGGGTGTCACAAGTAATTTGTTTTGTTAATAATTAAAATATGGGAATTTGCAAATGATTTATCATTTTCAAAAATAAAGCAGACAAAAGTCAAGGTTGTCCTTGTAACAACACTTGTGTTTGCTTATAGATTTTATGCATTTTGGAGTGGGAGAGAGAAGTAAAGTTAAAGCAAAGCAGGCATGGGTTTGTCATTACCCTAGGTTGAGCCACAGGAGATTTTCTTGCTTGTGTGACTGACTAGAAAGACAATTGGGAATTACTGGTTTAAGAGAGGACTTCTGCCCACAAATACCTCATCAAAACCCGTATTCATTTCCACCAAATAAAGACATATTGGTTGGAAAAACTCAAGGTTGTTAGGGAGGGTGTTCAGCAGTCACTCACATAGTAGTGTGAATTATAGTATTGAAGTATTTATGAATTGTAGTATTGAAGTATTTATGAATTATAATATTGAAGTATTTATGAATTATAGTATTGAAGTATTGTATCTGAATAAAGCACTTCAGAGATCTCAAATTAATGGAAATATTTCTGAATTCTTTCAAATAATAAAAACTTCTGAAGGACTAAAAAAAGTCAAACTTTAAAGCAAAGCTTTAAATAGGGTTGAAAGCTTTGACTTAATAGATAATTTTATGCAAAATAACTTTCCCACTAGCAAGGAGCTTCCAAAATGAGCGACAAAGTAGGAGCTTATTATTATTATTATTATTATTATTATTATTATTATTACTTGCCATTGTGGTAAGGTGGAGCTTTATTCTTTCCATTCTTTTTGCTTTCTGGATATTTTTAATGTATTATAGCTTAAGAGAGAGCCAGAGTTCATTATTCTCAATAGCCCAGAGGTGGGAATAACCCAAATGTTCACTGATGGGAGAATGGATGAAGAAAATGTGGTATACACTGTACATACAATGGAATATTATTCCACCTGAAAAAGGAAAGAAGTTCTGACATATACTACAATAGGGACAAAGCTTGAGGAAATTAGGCTAAGTGAAATAATTCAGTCACAGAAAGACAAATACTGATTGAGTCTACTTATATGAAGTATCTTTAGTAGTCAACCTCTTAGAAACAAAGTAGAATGGTGGTTGCCAGGGACTGGGAACAGGGGCAGGGAGGGAGGTAGCAGAAAAGGAGTTGTTTAATGTGTATAGGGTTTCAGTTTTGCAAGAGATTCATTGCATAACAGTGTGATTATAGTTGACACTGTGGAATTGTACACTTAAAAATGGTTAAGATGGTAAATTTTGTTATGCATTTTTAACCATGATCATTGAAAATGTAAATAAGAAAACAGAAGAAAAAGAGCCAGAAAACCAGGGCTAAGTTATTCAGTTATTTGAGACAAAGGAAAGTAAAAATGAAAATATTTGGGAAGGAGGGGGCAGTAATCGGACTCAGAACCTAATTCTAAGACTATCTTGTAGTCAAAAGGGACAAGGAACCTCCTTTTCATGGAAGGAATGATGCAAGAAAATTCTACATGGACTTTGACTTTATTATCAATTTATTTTAAAAAATAGATTAGAAGAAGGAACAGGGAGGAGGAAGGGAAGGAGATGGGAAGAAGAGAGAGCTGAAGCTACAGTTTAAAAAGCAATATTTATTTTCAATAATAAAAAAGGGAGGGAGAGCTTATGATTTATTTTTTGCAGTGGGTTGAACCCAAGGTCTTGCACACGTTAGACAAGTGCTATAATGCTAAGCTGTACCTCAGCCCCTTATTTATTTATTTATTTATTTATTTATTTATTCATTTATTCATTTATTGAGACAGGGTCTTGCTGAGTTACATAGTCTGTCTCTGGTCTCAAACTTGTGATCCTTTTGCCTCAGCCTCCTGAGTTGTCAGGATTACAGGTATGCACTATGGTGCCTGGAACTTTTTTTCTGAGACAGAGTCTTCCTCTATAGCCCAGGCTGACCTTGAACTCAAGATTGTCCTTCTTACCTCAGCCTTCTGAGTACTAGGATTACAGGTATGTGCCAGCATGCCCAGCAAGAGCTTTTGATCTATTATAACCAAGTCTCAGCAGCTACAATGGTGAGGGTTCTGGAGTTTAATCACACTGCTTTCTCACACCTAGCATAGTAAAATGGAGGGAAGATATAGAATGATTTTAAGACATGGAATCCTATGAACAGAGACAGGCCAAAGCCAGGGATCCTAAGCCATCAAAGTGTGGTTGGCCATGATGAAAGGAAATGATCAGTATTGGTGGACTACAGCAGGAGTCCTCAAATCCTGCACTATGGACTAGTGTCATCTGTGACCTGTTAGGAACTGGGCTGTATAGAAAGAGGTGACCCGCAGGTCAATGAGCAAAGCTTTATCTGTATTTACAGCTGCTCCCTATGGGCTTATATCCTGAAACTACCTCTCCATCCATAGAAAAATTGTTTTCCATAAAACTGATCCCTAGTGCCTAAAAGGTTGGGAACCACTAGACTAGAGGAAGTAGAGGCAAAGGCAGTGAAAGAAAGTGAGAAGATGGTCACTAGCAAATTTTATCAGTAGAAAAAAATTGCTAAAAATCGGTCTGCCTTTTCCCTTCCTAGAAACAAAATAAACTTTATTTAAATTTTATTAGTCTCTGCCTTCCTCTCAGGCCACCTGGTATGTACACTAGAGTGTGATGACAAGGCAAAGACAAATGTTCCATAATGAGCTGGTCCAGTGACAGGATGGAGCTCCCAGGAGATGCCCAAGGCCAGCTACCACATGCTTGTAGGAATATGTGGGTTATTGATGGTGCCATGAGGTGCTGTACACAAGACCACCTGGTGGAAACTCTGTCACACAGATGGCTACAAGAAAACCAATCTGGCCAGCTGCCATCCCTAGTGCCACTTAAACCATAGCCCTTCTGTACTGAGAGAGGCTGGCTAAGTAGTATCCCCCAAGGAGGGCTATTATTGGTCCTGCCCACTGTGGACACCAGAATTCCATCAGTTGTGGTCAGGGGGGCTCTGTTTCCCCTCAGATTCCTTTATGAAAATACTGAGAAGGGTTTTTAATTTGGAGTTCACTGAAGATAAGACAAAGGTTAATTGGGAATGGCTGCGTCTCATATTATGTAATGAGAACTGCCTAAAAATTTATTGTACGGTGCTGCAACTTAGAAAATTGCTGCTGGCTTCTCATGCTGACTTCTATGCCTTCCAAACTAAGGGACTGATGAATCTGTTGATTTTATGTCATCCAAATCTAGCTGCTCTGCTTCTTCTATTCTACTTAATTCTTGGCTCATACTGATCTGGGTTCAGATGGATATTTTCTTTTTATCAAGGATCTTGTTACCAACTGCAGAAAATTCTCAATCTCTACATCTGTAATTTCTCAAAGTTCAGATTTTAAATAACGAAAGCCACATGAGTTGCTATCTAGGGAAGTTGCCCCTTCCGATGTGCTGTGCCAAATGCCTACTGCCAGTTATTTACAACCCCACTGTGGCTCCTTTCTCTGCTTGCAGTGTGTCATGCTGCATCATCATCAGCCTCTGCTCCGTTGCCGCTTCTGTGGGCTGGGCTGGGAACTGGCTCCTTTTGATAGCAAGTCTTACTTCCAGACTGAATCTCATCTTCCCTCTTTGGAAAGAAATATAGAGACAAGAACATTTCTTCAACAACCATAGTCAGCATCCCCCTTTGGCTTCAGTTTGTTTTAGGACTTTATTTTTTAAGTACTTCATATTTATAGGTGAAGGCAAGAAAGACCTAGAAGACTGGGCCACTGTGTGTGGCTGTGTTTGTACACTGTGCAGAGGGGCTCAGCCAAGGAGGCAGGTAGGGCTGAGCTCCAGTTATGGAGGAAGGGGGGCCCTGTCTTGGTCCACAGACTATAGCCTTCCACCAAGCTATGTGCTGGTGAACTTCTGTCCACCAGATGAGATAGTTTTTGAATTTACACACTGTCTAGGCTGGCAGCAGCCTTCCCTGAAACAGATGTTGTGGGATGAGAAAATTGGGTTTTTAAAGAACCTAAAGAAAAGTTCACAGGATTGTTCAGAAAATCAGCACGATCATCCTCAAAATGGAAGCCAACAATGATGTGTCAAAAAACCAAAGATTAAGAGTCTAAAGCTCAGCTCCATGGCGGACTCTATACTGGGATATCCTTTACTTTCCAAGTCTAACTCTTTTCTCTTCTCCTAGTACTTCATTTCTAAAATGTAAGAACTGACTTTTCTATGTGAAACTGGGAGGAAGAAGGCTTAGAAAATGCCACAAATATCGCAGAGCACAGTAGCTAGTTCAAAGATGCTTTAGATATCATAAACCCACATATATGCCCACTGCTCCAGGGGAGTGACTCTTAGGACTGATTACAGCCAGCCACAGTGCAACTGGCTGGGGACCATCGCATCAGGATGACATGCATCACAAGGATGGCTTTGCTCAGTGTGGTGGTGTCAAATATTGCTTCTCTGGGCTTCTCACCTTTTGCACATTCTTGCTTGCTGCTTGGATTCTATATTCTGAAATTCTCACTGCCTCCCAGACACTGTAGTTTGCTTTGATTGATGCTCTTTGTTCTTTGTGTAAGTAGAGTATTGCTGAACAGAGTAATACAGTCTTTCAGCCAACTCTTGTCACTCCTTTTGTTCCTATCTTCCCTGCTTAGGCTCAGCGGGAAACGTGGGAACTTATGTCTACTTATATCTACTATGTAATACATGATTTTAGGTACTGAGAATACAGTGGTGATCAAAACAGCCAGAAATCCCTGCTCACACAGAACCTACAGTCTAGAGGGAGTGAGGTGAATGAGAGGTAGATAATAAACAAAATGAGTAAGTACAATGTATAGCATGTCAGATGGTGATAGGAATTGAAGAGAAAAATAAAGCGAGAGAGTGTGGAGATCGGAGTGGTTTGCCATTTTATGCAGGGGGAGGACTAGAAAGCTCTCACTGAGATGACTTTTGACTAAACATCTGAAGGAGATGCATGAGCTTTGATATGTCTAAGGGAAGAACTCACAGTGACCTTCTGTAATTCTCAAGTTACTGACTGGCTGCACAGGGTTCATATTTTACTAACTTTTACAAAGTATATTAGCAGTTGCTATGGAATAAATTACCCCACAACTTCGTGGTTTAAAACAACAAAGTTTTATTACCTCACAGTTGCTGTAAGTCAGGAATCCAAGTGTGACTTAGCTAGGTCCCTTTGACTCAGAGGTTCCCATGCAAGATTAAAAGGATGGTGCTAGCCAGGACTGTGGTCATCTCAAGGCTCAACTAAGAGAAGATCCCTTTCCAAGATGGTTCAGGTGGCTGTCGGCAGGCCTCAGGTCATCACTGAATGTCAGCTGGAGAAATCAGTTCCTTGCCATTTGCATCTCTCTAGAGGGCAGCTCACACAGAGCAAGCCAGCAAGAGAGAGAGGAAGAGAGAAGTCGCAGTCTTTTTATAACCTAACCTTAGGAAAACACATTATATTCAATGGAAACAATTGACTAGGTCCAGCACTCTCATGGGGAGGGGATTACAGAGAGTGGAATACCAGAAAGGTGAGGATGATCAAGACCTTCCTGGAGGCCGCATCATGTAGAACAAAGGCATGCACATCATTTGGTAGGCACCTGGACAGCACTGCCCAGCTTTCCTGTAGTAGGGAGTGGTCCTTACAAAACTTAGGCAAGCCCTCATGTACCTCTGCAAGCCCTCCATCACATCTAGTGGCAATATCCACAGTTCATGAGCTGGTGTCTGCCTTATTCTTCCTCCTCTTATCCCACCATCCTCTTGCCCCATGCTGCTCTGGCCAAGGAGTCTTCTTGCTTTTCCTTGAAAATGCTAAGCCCATTCCTGCCTTCTATGTTCTCCCCACATGGCCCTCTTCCTTCCCATCACTCAGGTCTCTGCTCAGCTGTTATCTTCTCAGTGGGACTTTTTATGACCACCCCTATCTGAAATGTCCCCTGTCCATTCCCATTGTGCTATATTTTCCCCATACCACTCATTACTTCCTGAAATTACATACTATTTGTTTGTTTCTTGTCCATCTCTAGAAGGTGAGACCCACAAGGGCAGGGATTTCTGTCTACTTTGTTCACTGCTGTATTGCCAGTGCTTGTGATTTAGACAAGTTTTAGTAAATATTGCCAAAATAAACAAATAAATGGTATTTGGATATATGTAAAGATAGAGCCATCTCTAACACAGTAATAATTTTTTTCTCTATTTGGGCATTTCCATAGGCCATTTACAAACATAACTGAAAACCTTTTTTTTTTTTTTTTGGGACAGGGTTTCATAATGTAGCTCAGGTTGGCCTCAAATTCAAGATCAAACTGCCTCAGCCACCTGAGTCCTAGGGTTACAGACATAAGCCATAATGCCTGGCTCTGTTTAATCCTTACAAAGATCCCAAGAGGTAAGTCCTATCATTAGTCTCACCATACAGAGTTGGAAAACGAGGCTTGGCAAGGCTAGGAAGCCCATATGAGGTCGCACAGTACATAGAAGAGCAGAGTAAACCCAGGGTTCGCACACTCATGTTTGTCATAACACTACTCCCAATAGCCAAAGTATGGGATCAGCCTAGGTGCCTATCTCTGGGTGAATGGAAAAAGCCATTAAGAAGAACAGAATTGTCTTTTGCAGAAAAACAGATGGAACCAGAGATCATCATGTTAAGGGAAACAAGCCAGACTCAGACAAGTATCACTTTTTCTCTTATATGTGGAATTTAGAAAGAAAAATTAAAAAGACATTAAAGTAAAAGGGGGACCCTTAGGCATGTGGAAGGGGATAAGAAGAGGCAGATGGAGATAAGAAAGGTTAATAGAAGGGTGAAAATGATCAAAGTATTTTATATGCATGTATGAACATGCTACAATGAAACCTATTACTTTGTACAATTAATATATGCTAATAAAACAACAGCCTGCAGCCGTACCTCTGTGGCATCTGATCCTGTCAGATCTTGGAAACTAAGCAGGGTTGGGCCTGGTTAGTATTTGGATGGGAGCGCCTGGGAACATCAGCTGCTATAGGTGTGGGACAAGGATCCAGAAACCCAGTCCCCCCAAAACAAGCAGCCATTGAAAACCCTATGAATAGCAGAGAAACACTAACAATACTGTTTCACTTGTTGTACATAGGGTTGCTATGAGTCAGACACCAACTTAACGGCACCTAACAACAACAACAACAACAATAATAAAACAACATATCAAATAAAAAACAAGTAATAAACACAGGATTGTCTGACTCTACAGCCCACACTCCTAACCACTGAGTGATGTTGTCTACCCATCAACAAGCAGCTAAGACAGTAACTGTGGCACCAACCATGTCCAGAACAGCTGCAGGGAATGAGCCACCACTCTGGTGTCACAGTCACCATAAGATCATTTCTAAAACTACTCCCTTGAAAATCCTGCTGCATAGGCTGAGAGAAAAATCTTTTCTATCTCAGCTGGGCACAATGGTGCATGCTTATAATCCCAGCAAGCTTGAGGCTAGAGGCAGCCTGTGTAACTTAGTGAGACCATGTCTCAAAATAAAAGTGAAAAACAGGATGAGGGTGCAGCTCAGTGGTAGAGCATTTGCAAGATGTGTGTGTGTGGAGAGGGGCTGCATTCAACCTCTTAGTACCATGAAAAAAAAATATATCTCGAACTTTAAGATCTAGTGAAAAAAATTAATGCAGAGCCTACCTTGGTCTGTAATTTAACAGACTTTAATTTCAAGCCAGCTTTGGGCAATTAGCTTGGGGCTACCCAGGGACGCCACTGACACTGGGCAGCTCTGGTTTCTGCCCTCATCACCCACACTAATCCATGTTGTGTCCTCCTCCTTTGAAGGTCTGTGTCATCCCACAGGATGGTAGGAGGATAAGCCAGAGCTGCCCCCTACAGAGCGCTCGGTCTCCATTGCTGCCATTGGCTACAATTATGAACAGATGAAGCCCCCACCTCTCAACTTGTCCCTCCTCCCTTCACACTACAGTAGACAACAGCATCATCTACCATCCAGAGTTCCCCACCCCTCAGTGTTCCTTGCTCTTGCCACACTGAATTTCATCAGCCCCTGAGCTCCTCATGTTCTCTTGCCTGCTGGATTAGCTCACATTTCTACCTCTACCTACAACAATCTTCCCTCTTAGTACCTGGTTGAATCCTATTCATGCTCAGGTCTTAGTATGAATGTCTCTTCCTCCGGGAAGACTTCTTCTAACCACATCAGTCCCTGACTAGGGACTCTGCTGGCACCCAGGCTTCCTCTGTAAGAGGCACCATCTTGGAGTCATAATTGCCTGGTGTCTCCACAGAGGTTCCCTGGGTTCAGGAGCCATGGCTGTTGGGCATCTGTATCTATTTGCATCCTAGCACTTCTCCTCTGCAAAATAGTTTACCAAATCTCCTTTGGGAAATTTCCTCTCTCCCATTTCTGCTGTGTGGTTTGTGTAGCATTGACACCAATACCCAGCTCCAGTT
Source organism: Pedetes capensis (assembly GCA_007922755.1). Lineage (NCBI taxonomy): Eukaryota > Metazoa > Chordata > Mammalia > Rodentia > Pedetidae > Pedetes > Pedetes capensis. The sequence goes on along the minus strand of VMDO01021508.1, from coordinate 16,681 downwards.
GTGGAGCTTAAACTAACCTGCAAACCCTACCTCCATCTTTCCTATCACAGTGACTGGCTCAGGGTTGGCATGTGACTTGGGCCTGTCCAATCTGACTGCACCTCAGGGCTCTACCTGGACATGATGAGCACTGCATTCTTTCTCTGTTGCTGGGGGTATAGCCTTTTGGGATACCAGAAGCCACATGGGACTGATGGAGGTGAGGGTTGTGGTGGTAGAGTCCAGCCAGCAGTAGAGCCAAGTAAAGCTAAGAAATGGGGAGAAGAAAATGGGGTCCTGGTCACATTATTTGAGCCACTGGATTAAGCATTGCCTGGAACTGGAGTGTTTTAGTCTGTTTTCTGTTGCTAATGACACAATACCAATGGCTGGGTTAATTATAAAGAAAAGAAGTCTATTTTGCCTCACAGTTCAGGTTCCAGGTTCAAGGACCACATCTGGTGATGATCTTGCTGGCAGAGTCCCAAGGTGGTGCAAGGCATCATGCAGTAAGAGACAGCACATGTATGTGTGCATTCTGGTCTCTCTCCTTCTTCTCATAAAAGCACTTGTATTCAACTATGGAGGCTCTACCCTCATGACCTTATCTAATCCTAATCACCTCCAAAAGATACCTCCTCTAAACACCATAGTCAGATTAAGTTTTCATCCTCTTAGTACCTCACAAGGGGATTAAATTTCAACATGATCTTCAGAGGGAACAAACCATATTCAAACCATAGCATAAAACTACCTCTAATCTTGTCAGTTACACAGACCAGTAAGTTCTCTTTATATTTAAACAGTTTGAGGTTTTGTTCCTTGTTGTTGTTACCTGCAATCAAGAAACATCTTAATTTTATATTCTGCTTTGTTCATCATTATGTCCTCAGCCTTCATCATAGTGCCTTGCACTTAGTTGTGGATGAATGAAGAAATATCTTTGTTCTAGGTAAGAAGCCTCAGGCTGGGATTTAGTTCAGTTGGTAGAGCGCCACTCTGCAGTTTCTGAGGTCCTGAGTTTGGTTCCCAGCACCACAAAAATGGGACAAGGATGTGGCAATCCACTCCCAAGGCAATCCCGGAAACAACCAGCCATTGAAAACCCTATGAGGGTCACTATGAGTTGGACACAACTCTATGGTACCTAACAACAACAACAACAAGAAGTAAGAATTCTGAGAACTAGTAACTCTATCAGGGGTGGCACAGGGCAGGCACTGGTAGCATTCAACTCTCTGGCTGGTTCTGCTTCTTCCTCCCCTGTTCCTTCTCAAGTGCTGGTCAGAGATTCCTCCTTCTGTTCCTGTGTCCCCTGAGGTCCCAGGAACAATTCTGTCTGGCTGTTAAGACACAATCCTTAGCTCTTGATTCCACTTACAGAATCATCCCTGACTAGTGCCATGTAAGTCCTTAACCTGTTTTAGCAGGCCATAGTGACTCAGAGCTGGTCATGGACCATGGGAGCACTCAAAGAGCAAATTTAGAGCATGGTCTACTTGCCTTAAAACAAAAAACTTCCAGGCTGTGATTCATCTTTCACTTTCACACCAAAATAATTCTGTGCCCTCCCTTGTAGCAATGATCTGTTCCTATCTCTGTTGTGGGAATTTCAGAACTTGAGAAATAAATGTAAAAGTCATCTAGTTCAGCAGTCCCCAACCTGTGGGCCATGAACCTGTACCTGTCCATGGTCTGTTAGGAACTGGGCCACACAGCAGGAGGTGAGTGGCAGGTGAGCAGGCAAAGCTTCATCTGTATTTACTGCTACATCCCATTGGCTTGTATCCATCAACCACCCCCAACTCCTTACTCCCACCCCCAGTCTATGGAGAAACTATCTTCCATGAAATGGTCCCTCATGCCAAAAAATGTTGGGGAGCACTGACTCAATCTCACTTCTAGGGCAGGTGTCACCAAGGCTGTATGTCTGCCTGGAATCTAGTTTGCCTTGGCTTGAACTCATGTTCAAGGGACCGGCTGCTCCATCCTTTGCAAGGCAGGCATACTGTCAGACAGCTCAGATTGTTAGAAAGTTCTTCCTGAAATTGAGCTGGAATCTGCTTCCTTGTCATTCTACCTAGTCCTGGATCTGCCATCTGGAGTCCTTGGCATCAGGCTGATTCGTCCCCCACATGGCAGCCTTTGGGATATGTGAGGACAGCTCACATGTCCCTGAAGTCTGGTTGACTCCAGGGAAAGTATCCCCTGTGCCTTTGTCCAGTTCTCACATGACTTAATTTCCCCATATTGCACTAGCCTATCCCTCTGAATATGCTTCAGTTGTGGTTGTCCACCCTGTGAAGGTAGGGTTCTTTGAAAGGACCTCCATAGTTAGATATGGGTTGCCCAGCACTGAGTACAACAAACCCATCTTGTGCCTTATTCAGGACTCACCATACTTCTTAGATGTATGGCAGTTTCTAGAGTCATTTTTACCATATCATACCACTGGTTCAATGCAATCTTTCACAAAATGAAACCTCTTCACTGGATTTTCCATATTTAAACATTTGACGTTTGTGGCTCTACATTGATTTTTCTTAAATTGTATCTTACCAGCTTTAGACTGAGCAGAATCACTAAGGTGACAGTATAATTCATCATCCAGATTATGCCAATTTTGAGACTGAAAGAGGGAGCTTTTTTGGCTATTAATAAATATATTGAAGTAACAGGCACAACTAGGACTGTCCCAAATCGACCTGGACATAAGGCCACACTAAGCAAAGTGTTAGGATCATGCAGTTCCTAACAGACCATGGACAGGTACAGGTTCATGGCCCACAGTTAGGATCATGGCCAAAGTGTTAGGATGGGTTCAAGTACCAGTGCTATCATTTACTACTTTGTACTTTGTGTGTGTGTGTGTGTGTGTTACTTGAGGGTTAAACCCAGGCCTCACATATATTTGGCAAGTGCTCTACCACTGGGCTGTACCACCAGCCCCTTTTTTATTTTATTTTTATCTTGAGTCAAGATCTCACAAAGTTACACATGCTACCTCTGGCCCCAAACTCACGATCTTCCTGCCTCCACTTCCCAAGTTGCTTGGATTGTAGGCATACACCACTGCACCCAGCCCACCTCTGTACTTAATCTGAACATTTCTGTTTTCCTATTTGGGAAAGAGAGAGAACAGTCTTACATCATAGGATTATTGCAAGCATTAAACAAGATCATGTACGGAAAGCATTTAACCCAGAGCCTGACTCACATTAAGTGTTTAGAATATAGCATCTGTTATTTTTATCGTGTTGAGGTCTTCGTGAACTTGACCAGCTATTCCCCCCAGGATTGTGTCATCTTTAAATATGATAGGTGCAACTTCCACAGCTTTGTCTGAGTTATTGCTTAAAATAACCTGTGACAGCATCAAAGACAATCCCATGGTATGCCACAGGTGCTCTATCCATGTCAAAGTTGAAGCATAGGTCACCAGTCTTTGGATATGGCTGTTAAACCAGCTAACTCATAATGGAAAGTTGCTTCAGCAATGAGACCTCTCAGTAACTCAGAGATTGACAGACAAGGGTTTAACCCTCTTTGCTATGACTTGAGTGCATCCCCCAAAGTTCAGGTATGGGAAACTTAGCCCACAATGCAACAGGGTTGGTAGGTGAGACCTAATAAGACTAGGAAATGAGGGCTCTGCCCTCATGAAGGAATTAATGTTGGTATCACAGGAATGGGTTACTTATTTTGAGAGTGGATTGTTGTAAAAGCAAATTTGGCCCTTCCTCTTGCTCACTCGCTCCTGCCTTCTCTTGCTCTTCCACTTTCCACCATGGGATGAAGCAGCCCAAAAAGCCCTTGGCCAAAGCTGGTTCCATGCTCTTGGACTTCCTAGCCTTTACAGCCATAAGCCAAACTCATATCTCTTCTTTACAAACTACTCAATCTGTGGTATTCTGTTATAGCATATTTTCTGTTTTAGACTAAATGACTCTCTCATGTGAAAGTCTAGACAAGCCCCACTTTGGCAAGAGGACATGAGGCCATTTTCCCACCATCAGCCAGGGACCCAAACTGGTGACAGTTCTTCTGTCCTCAGCATATGACATCCTAAGTTGTTCCATTCCATCCAGCAGGAAGAAGAATATGAAGTAGCAAGTGTGGGAGGCTTCTAGGCTGGCCCAGAGGTGGCATACATCACTTCTACTCAAACTCTAGTGGGGACAACTCAGACAGAAGGTACACCAGCCTGTGTGGAATGTAGGAAGTGCCAGGCCATTGTGCAGGCAGAGGCCAGCCATACTCCTGCCCTATAGAGGAAGGGGAGAAGGAATTTTCTTGGATAGCTAGCAATCTCTACCAACCCCATCCACCTAGTGCATTATCATTTGACACACATTTTCTATCTTGAACTTAAGAAAATAAGACAGACTCCACCAAATACCTTCTGAAATCAAAGGCCTCCAGCATTCTGCTCTAATACTAGCCAAGACCCGTATCTCAAAAAAGAAAGCATTTCCAGGGCCTCATAAGGAGATGGCACACAGGACAGGCAGCCTGCACACTGTCTCTGAGAAATGGTTTCAAACTTTCAGCAGTAAAATTTCTTTAACCCTTCTATTAATCTGTATGGGAAAGAAACAAAAAATCAAGAACATAGCAGCATTTAAAAATGACATCAGTGAAATGCTAAGCTTTATGGAAAAGTCCAGGAAAGAAATGCTAAAGAAAAATTAGATAAAATAAAACAATATTGTGGATTATTCAATTCATATTCTCTCTCTATTTCTCTTTCTCTTTCAGTGCTGAGGAACAAACCAAGGGCCTCATACATGCTAGTGAAGTACTCTACCACTGAGCTCAATTTTCCTTTTGGAACAGCCTACACTTCTCTAAATAAGTTGTAGCACTCAGATTTCTGATACAAGTAGCACAAGCATTATGTTCAGAAGTTAAACTCCAGCTTGTGGCCATTAAAGACAAGTACTTCAGATAAACAACCTCTTTACAGAAAACTCATTTGTTCATTCAATGAACATGTACAAAGAAGCTACTGGGCACAATACAATGTGCAGGGAATAAGGCAGTAAACAAACTGTAGTCTCTGCTCTGGAAAGACTGCAGATTAAAAGGTTCATAGCTGCAGAAGCTAAAAACCAACTTTAGCCACTTTAAGTGGAGAAAAAACTTATTAAAGAATATTGTTGTTGTTGTTGTTGTTAGGTGCTGTCCAGTAGGGTCTGACTTATAGCAACCCTACGTACAACAGAACGAAACATTACCTGACATTTTGCCATGCCCAGCACTATTATCAGTGTTTCTCTGCTATTCATAGGGTTTTCAATGCCTGATTATTTTGGGAATGGGCCACCAGATCCTTCTCCCAAGCCTATAGCAGCTGGTATTCTCAGGTAGTCTCCCATCCAAGGACTAATCAGGCCCAACCCTGCTTAGCTTCTGAGGTCAGATGGGATCAGATGCCAGGGTGTTATGGCTGTCAACCAAAGAACATTAATTATATCAGAAAATCTTTGGGGAGCTATGTATCTAGGCACAGTACCCCTGAATACTTTGCAGAACTAGTCTAGAGAAGATAATTCTGGCCCCACTATTAGCACAGACATTTTGTTTGAACTGGTGGTCTATCATCAATGTGGGGCCCTGGATACTCTCATCAGAATCCCCTGAAAGTGCGTATGTGCGACACTCTTGCCAGAAGGTACTCCTGTCAGCTTTTGTTGCTTTGCACCACTAGTTTCCAGTTCAGAGTCCCATACGGGCATGTGTGGTACCCACCCATGCTCTGCCCTAGCTGCAAGGGGGGCTGGGAAAGTGTGTATCTGCCCTCTGAGGTAGGATGTGGGGACTGATAAAACAGAATTCCCCAAACATAGGAAGTATATGAAAAGATCCTAAGTGACTCAAGAAGTTGATAGATGTCCATGATGAAGTAAAAAGTATATGCAAATGCTTATAATATGGAATAAGTGCTTTAGGAACAAAGAGTGGTGGAAGCATAGAGGACAGAAAATAAAATCTGACTGAGCTGGTCTATGAAGACTTCACCAAGGCAGTCTCCACTTTTTCCATCTTCTTGATGCATTATCATTCAACTCACATCTTCTATCTTGTGTGCTGGATCATAAAAGATGAGTAAGAACTTTCTGGGGAAAGATTTTGAGGGCAGGCACTGCACAGAAAGGAGAAGCATATGAAAAGTGACGAGAGTAAGATGGGCTTGATCTGTCTGCTGAGAGGTCCCATGTGGCAAAGGCCAGAGTCAGTTGTGTGTCAGCAGCAAGCAGCAGCAGACAGGCTGAAAGGGACAGGTCAAAAGCAGATCCCCAAAGCCTTGTTTGGCAGGTAGGAGGTGTGGATTTTATTTTGAGAAAAAATGGGGAGATGTAGTCATTGGAGATCATGGAAGAATAGAATTGACAAATATGACCTGTTTGTTTTTAAGAAGTAAACTGGTGCAACAAAGAGGGAGGACTGGATAAAGGAGTGAAGATGGAGAAGGAGTCCCAAAGTCTGGTGCAAAAGTCCAAGAGAGGCGATGAACACACTTAAAGTAAGGCAGAGGCAGCAAGAATGAAGGCAAAGTTGGATCTGAGAAATTCTTCCCAAGTGGGAATGTCCAGTGGAAAATCAAAATAAGGATCTGAAGACAAAGAATTCGGGATCATTGACTTTTAGATGGTAGTTGATGTAATGTGACAGGACATGGGCAGTGAACAGAAGATGCCTGGGAGCCCTCAGAATTAAGCATTGAAAGCTCAAGTCAGATTTCCCAATACTCCCACGAAGCCAAAGGCAGGACTTGCCATGGGCATGAGCCCTGTACTGGGTATCAGTAGGAAGAGGGAGAGATCATAAGCCCAGCTTCCTGGAGCTCACTGAATGCAGAAGTGCACAGAGGACATTGTGGGTTTGGGCTGCTGGGCATCATCTTCCTTCTCTCATTGTAATGAAGCCTGATTTCTTTGAGGGGAATTACCTCTCATCAATTTTGTTCTGTCTTGGGGGTTATCAATGAAGGTATCTTGTCTACCCCTGACTAAGGGGTGAGCATGGGGCTCAAGGGTCATCAGACGCTCTTTGAGGATTTCTTATTTTGAGCCAAGTGAAGCTAGCTTAGAAAGAAGAGTTTGGAGTTGGTTCAACCCAGCAACATCTTCATGAGGGACCGCCCGTTACTTCCTGCTCTGTGGACTCCTGAGCTGCTCTGGCTCAGTCTTTCTTTGAACCTGCTTTCCAGCCTTCTTTTCAACTCTGTGAACTCAATGAGACCTTTGAATGGATTTCCTTTCTGCTTAGGGGGCCTAGAATCTGTTGCTTGCCATCAAAAAAACCCAACTGAACGAACATGGCATCAATTTTAAAAATTTTTTGAAACAAACAAACAAAACAAAAAACAAAAAACAACAACAACAAAAAAAACCCCAACTGACTCACTCAGTACACCTGAGTGTAACAAACACTCAGGTTAATTAGATGAAGGAATCCTTGAAGACCAATCTCCCGACAGGCACAAAGCATTTATGAAGGAGGAAGGCTCTTCTGTGCAGTGGAGCAGGGACCCTCCTCACTTGTCGCAAGACCTTGGACATGTCTCCATCTCTCTGGACTTTTGTGCTCTCATCGGCAAATCACAGTGCTGAGCCAGATGATACTGGGTGGCCATTGTTGTGCTTAAGCTAGTTCTTTTTTAAAAAGGCTTTAACTTACAGTGTTTGTTGATTTCAGTAGTGTAAATACTCCTCCCATGGCTGACTTCCAAGATACCAAAGGGCTGACAACCAGCTTGCAAATTTCCTGAAGACTTTGTTCTTACTATCAGGTGCAAGCCAGCTGTGTTTTATCACTACTGGGGTCCCTTCTAGGGCTGGCTTCTGGTCTGAGCCTCTCTAAGCTGGGAAACTAAAAGACTTGAGTCATTGGCTCCTGATGGAAAAAAAGAGTGTAGGGCAGTGTTTCTCAAACTCTGTGGCAGGGAAATGTTAAAATGTGAATGCCCACAGACCACCATTAGACACTCCAAATTAGCATGGGGTAGAGGATAGGTTTCCAGAAATCTTCACCATTGACACACTCCCCAGATGATTCTGGTATAAGAAGTGTGAGGATCATCCTTTGAGAGACAAGAGCTTGAAAAGAGAAAGAGAATATGAAGATGGAACAGGTGGGAAATGGAATGAGGCAAGAGGACAGAGGAGGACTGTAGAGAGAACCACAACCACAGCACAGATGTGACTGAGGTGTGGAGGCTGAGGGACGGAAGAGGGAAGGAAAGGAAGCAGGAGATATTTTCAGCTAGGCACCAAACTCAGAATCTTCTGTGAACATCATGTACAGAGGGCTTTTAATAAGATGATGATGGTGGTGGTGGTGGTGGTAGAGGGCAATAGGCTTTGTTAATTAGTCTTACAGGGCCGGTAGGAAGCAGAGCCATCTGGTGCACATTCAGTACGTTACAGAATCTATTTTGCTTCCACTGGTGCTGCTCAGCCAAATTTATATCTGTTTCTGGCTGCAAAACCTGCCTGGTATTGGACTAAGCCCTGAGCTCTGAGTAGGAAGAATCCCGTGCCAAGGACGTGATCAATTTTCCCAAGCCTAGGGCAAGGCTAAGCCCTTTTTCCAGAGGGTGGGAGCCCAGGAATGTTCCAAGTGAATGATTGGAAGCCCCAGAGGAATGTGCATTCACATGGCCAAACCTTCTGTCTCCTCCCTCAGGAGAGGGCAGCTTTGGTCCCCACCTCCCTGCTTTTGCACATTCTCATTCCCATTCATCTATTGCTTCTGGGCATGAGGGGTAAGGACCTGGTCTTGTTCACCTATTCAGGCCAGGGTCTGTCCCCTGCAGTTATGCAACAAGTGTCTGTGAGGTGTATGGATGGATGGTACAGGCAGGTAATGGCAATGTGCAGGGACTGGGAGGCACAATTAGGGCTGGCCTGGCTGAGACCAATAGGGACAGAAGAATAATGGACTGGCAGTAGGGAGTGGCTGAAGATTAAGGTTCAAAAAAGCATGAAATTTAGCCATCTTGGGGTGGAAAATGAATCTACTTAAAGCTACACAGTGACTTAATAATAATAGTAATATTAATAATACATTTTTAAAAACCTAACTAGTGCTCCTCCCTGTCTCCATCATTCCCAAAACCTAACCAAACCAAATCAAAATCAAACAACATTTAAGAGGAGACAGGGAGATACATGCTAGCATAGAGACTCTTAGGACCGTACAGCATTTTTTGTCTCTTCTTGGTCTTTGAGCTTATTCCTCCCCAACTCTTCCAAGGCCTATGGGCAGAATTTGTGTTCTCTGTGCTGGAAAACAGAACACCACTAAATCTCCCTAGATCCTGAATGCTGCCTCAAATTACACACATTTGCCTTGATTCCCTCCATTTAAAATTCTTCATCAGAAATTCTTCCTTCCAGTCTGATGTCCCAGGTGCCACTCCTCTGGTTTTTAGTCGTTCTTACTTTGCATCCCCACAGCTCAGCTCAGACAGATGAAGCGCTGGATAAAACCTCTCAGTCCACAGGGCAGAGACCTTGTCTTTGTGCCTTATAAAATGCCACGTACACCAGCAGTGCTTTGTAAATAATAAGTGGCTATAATAAAGAAGCTGCCTCTGTGGGGTCAAAGGTACATGTTTGCAGAAAAACAGCCCTAACTGCCCCCAACCAGGTCTGTATCAGTCTGGCATAGCTGTCACCAGCGCCTGAGGATGCCCTGCCCAGAGATTTCTAAAGGGACATGTGATCTGAAAACCTAGGACTCCAAACAGAAAAAAAGGCACAATGCCAGGATTTCTTGACCAAAGGAGGTCCAAGAGCAGCCTGCTGACATACTACGTACTTGAAAAATAAATACACTGTGGAAATGCAAGATGTCATTATTATTACTTCACGTTTTATTGTTGTGCTTAATCTGGCCTTTATAAAATACAACAGCATGGGCCTCTTTAGCCAAGTACATAATAATAATTTACTATTGAAAGAGAAATCAACTGGTAATAATAGGTATTATTATTGTAATCATTACTTACCAATTTAGCATAAAAGAGAAGTGAGATTTTGTTCCAAATGGATGAACAGGTTGAAATATACAACAAGGGGTTCATTGGGGGAACTAGGGAATGGCAAGGACAGGATTTTCAACATGGTCACTCCTGATGAACAAGCAACATGAAACCTTAGATCATCCTACTGATCTCTCACTACAGCCAAGAGTCTCCAATTCACCTCTTTTAAAAATATGCACTAAGATCTCCACTCCTTACTTCCTCTTGCACGGTTCTATCAGGGTGAGAAATGCTCTGCAGTGATGAGCCCGTCCTTCAGCTACTTCAGGGCCCATTCATAAGCAAAGCAGCCACCACTCACTGCAGTTTTGCCAGGTACTGGACAGTCTTTCTACTTAGGCTCTGAGCCTGCAGCTGTACCACTGTGGCGTCCAATCCCATCAGATCTTAGAAGCTAGGCAGTGTCGGGCCTGGTTAGTACTTGGATGGGAAACTGCCTGGGATTACCAGGTGCTGTAGGCTTGGGATAAGGACCTGGCAACCCACTCCCAAAAAACAATTAGCCATTGAAAACCCTTGTTGTTGTTGTTGTTAGGTGCCGTTGAGTCGGTATCTGACTTATAGCTCCCCTCATAGGGTTTTCAATGGCTGAGTGTTTCCGGATTGCCTTGGGAGTGGATTGCCAGGTCCTTCTCCCATTTGTGCGGTGCTGGGAATTGAACTCGGGACCTCAGAGACTGCAGCACAGTGCTCTACCAACTGAGCCAAATCCCAGCCCTTGAAAACCCTAGGAATAGCAAAGAGGCACTGACAATAGTGTTTCACCTGTTGTACATAAGATCGCTATGAGTCGGATTCTGACTTGATAGCACATAACAACAACAACAACTTATGCTATGAAGTGGCTAAGTCATTATCCATTTTACACATGAGACCTTGGGCTCAGGGTCAGTGGCCCAGGGGTGTAGCCAGGATCCAAATTATCCAAAGTTGAAGACTATTTGAATCCAGAGCCCAAGATCTTAAGCACAGCCATTTGCCCCCTCTATTATCACTTGAACATGTTCCAATGGTTGAAATAATTTGCTCAGTATGGGTGACTCACAATTGGCACCTCTAGTCAAGAGGGGTTATGTTTCAACCAAACAAACTAACAGAAAGGGCACCGTAGCATGGATAACACCAGTGCACGGACGTTCAGAGTCATTCGGCTTTGTTGCTCAACTGCCTACCTAGGGTAGTTTGCAGCAGATCTTTCTGAACGATGTTTTTCCAAGGCACATATTAAAAATAGCCGATGATTTCTGAGAAGGCTCTGGCTGGGGGAGGGGAGTGACTCTGAGGGAGCAGTGGGAACGGAGGAATCACTGTGGCATGAAAATGTTACCACCAATAATCTGTAAGGCTGATGGTCGCGTTGATTAGATTTGCCTTTTCTAATTAGTGGAGCTGTGTGGTTGTAGCTCCTTCATGCCTCTGAGACTTCATGATTTTAATCTCTTTATCTTTAAATGAGGAATGTGGAGGAAAATAAGAAGAGTGGATGCTTCCGGATCCTTATCGTCTGACTCTGACTATCTGCCCCCAAGTCGATTCAGGCCAGATTGCGAGTTCCAGAAGCCATGTTAATGAGCAAGCAGGGAGGAGGTCTCCGTCCAAGGCTCGCTCTGGACTGAGTTATGGACTCACAATTACCTCACTAATTTTTAATTAATCTTCTGATCCATCCCTAACCCCGGGCCTGAGCATTTTATTTTCTGTCCATTTCTCTCCCTGCCAGCAAGCAGGAATCAAGATGCCTGAGGCAAACAAATGCCTGTTGGGACAGGAAGGGCGGCCAAGGTAGCACATAGGCCTTTTGTCCTCATTCCAGTCACAGAAGCACAAATTTGTGAAGCTCAAGGGTGGGGGCTGGGATGAGAGAAAGATGGAGGGGAAGGGAGTGAGATGATGTGGGGGTTTCGGGTGTGGTGGGGTGGGGGTGGGGTGTGTGATGTGGCGTGCCTGCTTTGGAGGTCACCTGTGTCTTGCATGTGTGTGCATGCACAGAGTGGTGCGTATAGCATGGGAGCAGATGTGGTGGTTGTGTGTGGTGGGTGTGATGTTGTATAAATGTACACACACATCATGAAGGTGGAGTGTTTTGTGTGTATTGTGTGTGCATGTGCACCTGTGCAGTGGAGTCTGTGATGTGTGTTGTGAGCGTGTGTCTGAGGACTGGAGCACACGGGTGTGTGTGGTGTGGCGTCGGGTGAGGATAGGAAGATGGATGTGGTAATGGTGGTGGAAGGGAGGTTTGTAAAATGCGGCAGAGTAAGAATGATGGCATCTCTAACAAAATAAGCTGTTCAGAAAAGTAGTTTTTTTCTGTTTTTTACAGATTTGCCAGGATATCTTCCTTTCTGGCTAAAGCTTCTGTTCAGAGAGTCTGTGGTGGCCTGGATAAAAATGGACAAGCTGGGTCTCAACCAAATAAAATGAGTGTTAGAGATATTTGAGGGAGAAGCATTTTTTAAAAAAGCAAACAGTGCTGGTGGTGCAGTGGTTTCCATTTCCTTGAGCTGAGTGAGAAGGAATATTTCATTTTAAACAAGTCGAATCTCCTGCACTGCGCAGCAAGGGATGAAACAAGTGCTCACCGACCGCCCTCTCTCCTAATGCCGGCGTCTCTGTTCATCCGAAACCCCTGTTCTCCAGGTCGTGGATGTGATAAGTCTCTCCTTTGCCGAATACTAAAAAGGACTTTTGGTCTGCCGGCTTTGGCAGGAATTCTGCAGAAAACTTGAAGTCATCCTGATATGAAGGTGCCATCTAGGGGCAAGAAGGGGGTGGAAGAGCCACCCAGAGAACTTGGGAGTGAGGAGCTCGGGTAGCTCAAGGATTTTGCCACAGTCCTTCACACAGCATCCTGGATCCAGGGTCCCACACCAGGGATTTGTCCCTGAAAATGATCGGGGCAGACAACTCCAGCATCTTCCAAACTGGTTCCACAGAGAGAAGGGGCTTTGCTTCAAGCTCACCCACTGAATTCCAGAGAAATTAAACAAAAGTAAACATATGAAAAGAATTTGACATTCACAGGTTATCAGGGAAATTCGAATTAAAACAGTAACTCAATACTGTTTCAGGAAAGTCTTAAGAACGACCAAGCCAGGACAGGCTCATCTGCTGCTGGAGAAGCATAAGTTGATATAGCTTTCTAGGAAACAGTTCGGTAACACTGATCAAGAGCCTGTGATTTAATAATTCCATTTCCAAGAGTTTATTCTAAAGAGCTCATCAGTGTAAAGATCTCTCTGTAAGGATGTCCACTGTAGTGGTAATTATAAAGGTGAAAATTTGGTGTTAACTTTACCGTCCAAAATGGGGACGTTTTAGTTATTATTTATTGTGGTGCTGGGAATCAAACCCAGGACACCAAGCATGCTAGGCAAATGCTCAACCACTGAGCTACATCCCCAGTCCAGAGGGGTTTTAGAATAAATGGTATAATGTTCACATGATAGACTGCTGTGTTGACATTAAATGTCATATTTTTGGATACTAACTACTGACATGGGAAAATAGTCAAATACAATGCAAAGTTAAAAAAAAAGGCAACACACAAAAACATATATATATATATATATACACACACACACACACACACACGTATATATATATATAATGTATATTCACAGAGAAAGGGAGGGGTTGGAAGAATATATATCAAACTGCTAACCACTGCTTTCATTGGGGAAAGATTATGAGTGACTTTTTTCTTTATACTTTGCTACATTTATAATTTTATGTATTTTATATATTTATCTATTGAGCATTACATGGGTAATTAAGAAAATAAAATTGCTCTAGACAATGATTATAAAGACAGTAGAATAATTCATTTCGATGACAGGGAACGACACTAACATTTATGAACATCTCCTCTGATGTGCCAGGCCCATACATGGGTCACCTCATCTAATCCTCACACCAAGGTGTCTCTTCTCAGACACCCCACCCCCCTTCCTTCACTTTCAGCCCATGGTTTTGATTCATATTTCACTGAGAAAATGGTGACAAGAAAAATACTTGTACAGTCTTCCAGCATATTCATGTGTGTCCTACCTGCATCTGTGCCCAAATATCCCACTTGCCTTCCATTGTCACAAATGACTCACCTAGGCTCCGGCATAAGGCCAGTCTTTACACCTGTGCTCCGAATTCAACCTCCTTTCACCTACTCAGGGACATTTCTCTAGCGATTCTTCTGTCTATCTCGCATCAGCAATTGCCCCCATTGGATCCTCCCATCAGCATATGAACATGCTGTAATATCGCCTACACTAAAAAAAAAAAAAAAGAACAAAACAACAACAACAACAAAAAACAACCCTGAGCCAGGTGCAGTGGCGCTTGCTTGTAATCCCGGTGACTCAGGAGGTGGCGGCAGGAGGATCATAAATTCAAGACCAGAGGCAGTCTGTGGAATTTAGGGAGACCGTGTCTCAAAACGTAGAAAACTGAGCTGAGAGTGCAGCTCAGTGGTACAGTACTTGCAAAGCATGCAAGTATGAGGCCCTGTGTTCAACCCACAGTACTGCAAAAAACAAAAAACAAAAAAAACAAAAACAAAAAAAACCCCAGCTCCTTCCAGCTACATTTCCTCCTTTCTACATCTGCTTTTGCAGCAAAGCTGAACTGTTGATATTCATTTATTACATTTCCTCTCATTTTCTCTTAAACCTCAATAGTCAAGCTCTCACTTTACCCCATCCGTTGAAGTTATTCTTTGCAAGTTCACCATTGACTTTCATATTACATACTTTCTTACTCACTTTCATGTAAGTCCAACAGTCAATTTTCAGTCTTCATTTTTGCTCAACTTCTCAGCAGCCTTTGACATAGCTGACATAACTGATGCTTCTTGAAATGGTTTCTTCACTTGACTCCCAGGAGTCTTCACACTCCTGTTTCCTCCTCCTTCACAGGCCACTTTTTTGCTCTACTTTTGTTGATTATACCTTGCTCAAGTCCCCAGGGTTCTATTCTATAGTCTCTTTCCTCTCTAAAAGGAATCTTTCACTTGAATTTCAGATGGGCAGATAATGAGGTAGATTTTATATATCATACATAAACCCTATGAGGGTCACTATGAGCCAGACATCACCACTGGACAGCACCTAACAACATATATACAGAATATATATAAATATATATACACACATATACATGTATAATATATATGTATGTATATATATATATATATATATATATATATATATATATACAGAACATACATACAGAACATATATGCAGAAAATGACCCCAATAGGCTCATGTTTGAATGCTTGGTCTCCAGCTGGTAGTGTTATTTTGGGAGGCTCTGAAACCTTTAGACAATGGGACCCAGCTGGTACAAGTACATCATAGGACACTTGGGGTGAGACTTAGAAGGTGACACCTGGCCTACAGCTCCAGTAAGCTCTCCTACGGGTGTGCTGTGATGTGCAGAGCAGTTCTCCACCACAACCCTGGTGCTTGCTCTGCCGTACCTTCCCTGCTACCATGAACTGAAACCCTCTGAAACCAGAGCTAAATAAACCTTTCATTCTTTAAATTATTTGTCAGATATTTTGGTCATAACAACATAAAAGATAACTAACAGAAAATTGGTATCATAAGTGAGGTCATTGCTGTGCCTAAACCTAACCATGTGGTTTTCAGGCCTTTGGAACTGGTTTATGGGAGGGATTTGGAAGAGTTTGGAGATGTGGGCTAGAGAAGCCTTAAAATGATATAAGCAGAGCTTGATGGTTGACTCTAGCAGGAGTTCAGAAGACTAGAATGTTGATAGAAATGCAGACAATAAAGTCAGGGCTCATGAAGTTTCAGAGGGGAATAAAGACTATTGGGAATTAGACTGGAGGACTTTCATGTTACATTCTGAGAAATAAATTTGTCTGCATTTTTCCTGTGTCCTGAAAATTTGCATAAGGTTGAATTCAAAAGTTATGGACTAATTAATTTGGCAGAGGAAATTTCAAGACAGCATAGCATTCAGACTATGGGATGGTTATCGCTCACTACTTTTGGCCACATTTATAATGAGAGTCAGAAGTAAAAAGTAGAGCAAAAGAATTTGAAAAACATGTAGTTTAGCCAGGAAAAGAGCCCATTCAAAGTTGCAAAGAAAGAGACTGTGGTTATTAAAGAGATTACTAACGTTAAAGAAAAGTCAAGCAGTTTGCACTGAAATAACAGAAAAGATACCTGAAGAGCATTTCAGGGATTGGCCAGACCCCATCCATAGAAGGCTCCAGGGTATAAAAGTATAAACTCACTTGAAAGACTTTCTTTTTTTTTTTTCTTTTTTTTATTAGAAATTTTTAATGTACATCATAATGTGATTCATTTTGACATGCTTTTCATTGTGACAATTTTCATATATGCAATTTGATAAGCATTATTCATATAGGTTACCCCTTACCCTCCTCTATGTTTCCCCCCCTCCCCCCTTCCCATCTAATTTTCCCATCCAAGTCTTCTCTATCTTTTACTATATAGTATTTTTCTATATGTCCTTGGGTTCCATTTCTGTTTAAGATAGAAACTTTTCCTGTAGTGGTCTTTGTTTCTATCTTGTTAGAACAATTACATGCGATTTCTAGTCTATTTATATTGACCTCATTTTTATCTTCCCTCCCCCCCTTTTAATGTGATCTGACC
>VMDO01021507.1:0-35420 GCA_007922755.1 Pedetes capensis | reverse complement strand
GTAAGGATTTTTGTTTTGTTGATGTTTAGTCATAACCCATATTGAAGGCTATGATCTTTGATCTTCATCAGCAAATGTTTTAAATCCTCTTCATTTTCAGCAAGCAGAGTGGTGTCATCTGCATAAGGCAGGTTGTTAATGAGTCTTCCTCCAATCTTGATGTCACGTTCTTCCTCATAAAGTCCAGGTTCTCGGATTATTTGCTCAGCGTATATATTGAAGAGATAGGGTGAAAGTATACAACCCTGACACACACCTTTCTCAACTTTAAACCACTCAGTGTTTCCTTGTTCTATTCGAACAACTGCCTTCTGGTTCGTGTACAGATTTCTCATGAGCACAATTAGGTGTTCTGGTATTCCCATTTTCCAAAGTGTTATAAAAAATTTGTTATGATCCACACAATAAAATGCTTTTGTGTAGTCAATAAAACAGATAGACATATTTCTGATATTCTCTGCTTTCAGCTAATATCCACCTGACATCAGAAATGATGTCCCTAGTTCCCCGCCCTCTTCTGAATCCCACTTGATTTTCCAGTAATTCCCTGTCTGTATAATGCTGTAGTCACTTCTGAATGATCTTTAGTAGAATTTTGCTTGTGTGCGATATTAATGATATTGTCTGATAGTTTGCACATTCAGTTGGATCCCTTTTTTTTGGGAATAGGCACAAATATGGATCTCTTCCAGTCAGTTGGCCAAGTAGATGTTTTCCAAGTCTGTTGACATAAACATGTTAACTCCAGTGCTGCATCTGTTTGTTGAAACATCTCTATTGGTATCCCATCAATTCCTGGAGCTTTGTGTTTCGCCAGTTCTTTCAAGGCAGCTCCCACTTCGTCCTTCAACACCATTGGTTCCTCTTCATATGCAACCTCTGGGAATGATTGGTCATCTACCAATTCTTTCTTGTATAATGACTCTGTGTATTCTTCCCATCTTCTTTTGATGTTTCCTGCATCATTTAATATTTTCCCTATAGAATCTTTTACCACTACCACTCAGGGCTTGAATTTTTTCTTCACTTCCTTAAGCTTGAGAAACACAGAGCGTGTTGTTCCCCTTTGGTTTTCTGCCTCCAGCTCCTTGCACATGTCATTTTAATACTTGTTTTTGTCTTCTCAGCTGCCTTCTGAAATCTTCTCTTTAGTTCCTTAACTTCATCATGTCTTCCTTTTGCTTTAGCTGAACTATGTTCGAGGGCAAGGTCTAGTGTCTGTTTTGACATGTAATTTTGTCTTTTCTTTTTCTCTTATCTTTTTAAGAACTTTTTGCTTCCTTCTTGAATGATATCTTTTATGTCATGCCACAACTCTTCTGGTCTCCTATCATTTGTGTCTAATGCATTAAACCTATTTTTGAGGTGGTCTCTGAACTCAGGTGGGATATACTCAAGGTCATACCGTGGCTCTCGTATAGTTGTTCTAATTTTCTTCGACTTCAGTTTGAACTTGCATATGAGAAGTTGATGGTCTGATCCATAGTCAGCACCTGGTCTTGTTTTGACATTTTGTACAGAGCTTTTCCATCATCTCTTTCCACATATGTAGTCAATTTGATTCCTGTGTGTTCCGTCTGGTGAAGTCCATGTGTATAGTGTTCATTTACGATGCTGAAAAAGTGTATTTGCAATGAAAAGGTCATTGATCTGACAAAATTCTATCATGCGATCTCCAGCTTCGTTTCTGTCACCAAGACCATATTTTCCAACTACTGGGCCTTCTTCTTTGTTTCCAACCTTTGTATTCCAGTCACTAGTGATTATCAGTATGTCTTGAGTGCATGTTTGATCTATTTCATTGCAGAAGCCGATAGAAGTCTTCCCTTTCTTCATTTGTGGCCTTAGTGGTGGGTGCATAAATTTGAATAATAGTCATATTAACTGGCCTTCCGTGTAGGCGTATGGATATTATTCTATCACTGACACCATTGTATTTCATGACAGATCTTGAAATGTCTTTTTTGATGATGAATGCAACCCCATTTCTCTTTAGTTTATCATTCCCAGCATAGTAGACCATATGATTGTCTGACTCAAAATGGCCTAATGCTGGTCCATTTTAGCTCCCTGATGCCTAGAATGTCAATGTTTATGTGCTACCGTTCTCTTTTAACAATTTCTTATTTGCCTAGGTTCATACTATGTACACTCCAAGTTCCAGTTATTAATGGATGTTTACAGTTGTTTCTCCTCATTTTGAGTTGTGCCACGTCAGCAAGTTGAGTACCCTGGGGTTTTACTCCATTTCCGTCATCATGGTAGACTCTACTTGGAGGAGGCAACTCTTCCCCAGTAGTCTTTTGAGTGCCTTCCAACCTGGGGGCCTCATTTTCCTGCACTATATCTGACAGTGTTTCTTTGCTATCCATAGGGTTTTCAATGGCTAGATGTTTCAGGAGTGGCTCACCCAGTCCTACTCCCTAGTCTGTCTTAGTCTGGAAGCTCAGCTGAAAACCTGTCCACCATAGGTAACCTTCCTCATGTCTGAGTTTACAGTGGCAGAGCTCTCAGCCTCATTGCAACATGCAAGCCCCCACAGTGCGGCAAACTGACAGACATATGGGGGCTCTGATGGTAAAATAATTAATACAAGGAAGCATGTATAGCACAAGAGAAGGAGAGTAGAAAGATGGAAGAGAGTAAAACAAGAAAGGAAGAAAATAAAAATAAAAAGAAAATAAACCTCATGCATACACGCTCCTACCCACGTATAAAATCGCTTATAATCAGGTGCAGTGGTATACACCTGCATTCACAGCAGCTTGGGGGCGGAGGCAGGAGAATCGTAAGCCCAAGATCATAGGCAGCCTGCACAACCCAGCGAGACCCTGTGTCAAAAAGTAAAAAAATATGGGCTGGGGGCGCAGCACGGCGGTCTAGCACCTACAAAGCGAATAGGTACAAGACCCTGGTTTCAAACCCCCGTAGAAAACAACAAGAATAAACAACAACAAACAAAACAAAACAAAACCCAAGAAACAAAAAAACAAAATCAAAACAAAAACAAAAACAAAATCATGCATACACGCTCACACACACAGATAAAACACTTCTAGTCAGATGTGGTGGTGCATGCCTGCAATCCCAGCGGCTTGGGGGGCGGAGACAGGAGGACCACAAGCCCAAGATCAGAGGCAGTTTGTGCAACCCAGCAAGCCTCTGTCTCAAAGAGTAAAAAAATATGGGCTGGGGGTGCAGCGCGGCGGTCCAGCACCTACAAAGCAGGCAGGTGCAAGACCCTGGATTCAAATCCTCATACAAAAAAAAAAAAAAACCAAACCCTCGTATGTTCTTGTAGGTGCATTGAGGGCACCCAGTTCCACCAGGTGAAGTCGATACTTCAGGAAGCAGTGCTCCCTCTAGAACTCAGGATGGCAGTGCTTTCACACAATCTGCAGGAGCAGTCTGTCTTAGTCTATAGAGATTTTGCCGATTACATAGAAAATGGCAGATTGCCCCACAATGACCAAAGAGATGTTTCCAGGAAATATTCTGTGTCTATTATATTGTTTGAGAAGCAGTGGAACCTGTGGGGTCCTCCCTGGGGTTCTCCCTGTCTCACATAGTTCGGGCGCCAATTCCCCAAATCAGAGATTTTCGGCCCAAAGCCTATAGCATGGAGGGAATATGGCTGCTATAGTGGATTTTTTTTTCTTTCTTTTTTTTTTATTGCAGGGCTTTCCGCCCACTTGGGGGACCACTTGGGAGGACCAAATAAACTATACATTACAAAAAACTGGGAGAAATATTTTTGAAAGTTTCCACCATAAAAAGTGTTTGAGATGGCTACCTTTCACTAGGGGCTGGGATTTAGCTCAGTTGGTAGAGTGCCGCTTTGCAGTCTCTGAGTTCCAGAATTCTATTCCCAGCACCACAAACATGGGAGAAGGATGTGGCAACCCACTCCCAAGGCAATTCCGAAAACAATCTGCCACTGAAAACCCTATGAGGGTCACTATGAGTCGGATATGACTCGACGGCACCTAACAACAACAACCACCTTTCACTTGAGTTAAACGTTACATAATGTATACATGTGTCAGAACATAGCATGGTACCCAGTTAATACATTTATAATATTTATGTCTTTATACAGTAAAGACAAATTTAATTAAAAATAAAATTATGTCCAAATCATTAGCTTGCATATTTGTTGTTTGTTAAATTCAACAAATATCCATTAAGTATCTTGTATCTTCAGTCCTACAAAATCTGCCTAGCATGTCTGGAAGACTCACAGGTCCTCTGATGGTTGGAGAACTCATGTAGCCACAGTCCTTGCATTTTCAGTCTCCCTGTCCTTTTCTAAGCACACATCTTTCTAGGAAGCATCTTTCCAAATGGCAGAGTCCCTATTATGTGCTCCGTTGTTTACACCTGTATTTGTAATCCTCATATTAGTCAGAGGAGGTTAATAATCTCTTTTCAGATGAGGAAGCTGAAGTTTGAAGAAGTTCACAGCTACTCACATGTAGAAATTGCACTCTTGGAAGCTGTGCCCATGCTCCTGAACTCTGCCTGCAGCCATATGAGGTCAAAGCTAGATCCATTCAGCTTCTCTTGCATGGAGACATGGGTACATAGGCCACCTACACAGAAGGAATTGATTTAAAGGCAGCAGAACACATAGGCTTGGAGTCATCCTAATGATTTCAAGTAGTTCATGTTTTCCTTGAAGCTTAATATAGAGAAATTTGAAAAAAAAATCACTAAGATTATTGTCCCCTCTTCTATTTTTCTCTTCATTAATGTTTCAGAAAAAAAATCATCTGCTTCAGTTCTCACCATAAATGAATCATGTGTCTTGGTTTGAACATCTGAGGATTACTTCTTTGGACCCATAATTTGTTTCTGTGAGTTAGAGTTGCACAGACATATGTGTGGTGCATTGCTCAGGAGCAAATAAAACACTAGCACTGCACTTCCTTAATCTCCTTTATATTCTTAGAATTCCAAGTGTGTAACTGTACCTACAAACTAGGTGGACAGGAATCAATCAGAACAATAGTAGTAAAAGGTTTAATTTGCAGAGTTGCTTAGAGATTCTTCCTTCCAGACACTTTGTGTTGTACTTGGCCTCTCCTAGGGATCACAAGTCTCAAAACATGTGATGATAAGTAAGGAATGGATTTGGAAAAGATTATGATGTTTCAAACTTTGTGATATATTTTTGTGCTGATTTTACAACCTTTATCAAACACAAAATATCATATGGTAGCATTGTTCTAGGCATTAGAGACAGCACCACCGGCAGAACAGGTAAAAATCCTGTGTATGTGGACACACACACACACACACACACACACACACACACAGAAGTATATTTTGTAGGGAGGTTGGATCAAAAGCCTGATTGTGGTGGATGCCATGGAGAACAGGAGAAAAACATTTGGAAACCAAGTACAAAATATTCTTTAGCATATTTTTGGTAGAAGAAGAAAGTATTGTAGGTATGGCAGAAAAAGTAAGACAAATCATGAAAGTAATTTTAATAAAAAGAAGAAAAACACTACCTTTTTTTCCTCACATAAGCATAAGTAAGTTGAACAAAGCCCAGTTGCTTTGATTTTAGCTATAAGGTCATTGTTCTACTGCTCT
Organism: Pedetes capensis; assembly: GCA_007922755.1. NCBI lineage: Eukaryota > Metazoa > Chordata > Mammalia > Rodentia > Pedetidae > Pedetes > Pedetes capensis. The sequence goes on along the minus strand of VMDO01021507.1, from coordinate 29,819 downwards.
TTTTCCTTGACTACTTTGCTTAGGCAATTTCCCCAGGACCCTTTCCAATTCCAGTCAAAAACAGCATGGGTTTCACTTCTTTAGCAGAGATAAGTTCCAGTCACCTCTCATTGAAATTAATGTCCCTCAGTTTCTATCAATGCCCACGGCAAAGTGTTCTCTGAGACATCTAGTACCTACCATCTCCAACTTGTATAGTGTCTCTGGAAGAGTCCTAGAATTCTCAAACCCTCCTATATTTTGTTTTCTGAGCTACATTTATGTTCTTAGCAAGGCAAAAATAAATTTTGTGTTCCTTTTGTTCTTTTCTATTCATCCCATTTCCTAGTATTTCATCAAATAGGACATTAATATTATATTTATTCCATTCACATACTAGATCATATTTGATTCTATGGTGAAATGTTGGGAGAATATCAAATTGTATCGCTTGAGTCTGATGAAGTAGACTCTCTTCTTGGATAATTTATCTTAATAATCATCTGAGAACTGTAACTTTCTATAGCTAATATTCACCATGTCATCTATTTAATATTTACATAACAGTTATAATATTACTTACTATCTCATTAATATATGTAAGCTTTAATGCTGTTTCTGTTTCCCTCTTCCTTGTGCCTAGCCATATGCCTCTGATTGAGTAATAATAGCTGGGGGCTGTTTGAGCTCATTATTTTTTCAGTTGGACAGAATTCTTCTTAGGAAGACTGTCTCAATAAATCTTTAGCTTGTTTATAGATGGGCTTTTGCCTTTTGCTTGCTCTTGGTGGATTTGATGGTTATTGCTAACAGATGTGATGTCACCTTGAATGGATACCCAGATATAATTTCTCAGTCAGACATAATTTCTAGGTGTGTCTGTGATGTGATTCTGGAAGAGACTATTTTTTGAATTGATGGAGTAGGGTAAAGCTAACCACCCTCCCTAACGTGAGTGGGCATCAGTCAATATATTCAGAACCTAAATAGGACAAAAATCACAGAGGAGGGCAAAATCTGCTCTCTGAGCCTAACTACTTGAGCAGTGACATTGGTCTTTGTCTGCCTTTCGACTGGGACTTGCATTTTTGGGGCACAGGATTCTCCAGATTTCATACTTGTACTGGAACTACACCCCACTGGTTTTCCTGTGTTTCCTGCTTACAGACCTCACAAAATCATGTTGTGGGACTCCATAATCTTATGAACTAATACCCAAAATAAATCGCTCACCCTCTCTCATTGGTTCTGATTCTCTAGAGAACCCTAGTTGATATAGTAAACAAAGGGAAAAATAAGAACTTACTGTTGTTGCTGTTAGGTTCTGTAGAGTCAGATCCGATACATACCTACCCAATGTATAGCAAAATGAAACACTCTCTGCTTCTGTACCAGGCACAAGATCTTATTTATGTTTAATCCCATTGTTGCAGACACTTTGTCAATCCATCTAGTTGAGAGTTTTCCTTTTTTTTTCATTGACCTGCCACTCTGCCAAACATGATTTCCTTCACAAGGGATTTGTCCCTCCTGACTACATGTCTAAACCATAAGACACATTCTAGCCATCCTTGCTTCCAAGAAGCATTCTGGTTGTACTTCTTCTAGGACAGATCTATTTGTTCTTTTGGCAGTCCATGGTATATTCAATATTCATCTCCAGCACCATAATTCAAAACATCCCTTCTTCTCCTGTCTCCCTTGTTCAATGCCCAACTTTCACAACCATATGATGCACCTAAAAATACCTTGGTATGAGTCAGGCACATCCTCATCTTCAATGTGACATCTTTACTTTTCAATGCTTTAAAGAGTCCTTTTGCTACAGCTTTTCCCCCAAAAAATGTGTCTTTGATTTCTTGACTGCTGCTTCCACAGGTGTTGATTGTAGAATTAAGTAAAGCAAAATCAAGGACAGCCTCAATCTTTTCTCCATTTATTGTGAAATTCCATACTGACCCAGTTGTAAATGTTTCTGTTTTGTTCATATTTAATCACAATCCATACTGAAGGTTCTGTTCTTTTCAGTGCAAGTTTCGAATCTTCTTCATTTTCAACAAGCAGAATTGTATCATCTGCATAATGCTGGATGTAAATGAGTCTTCCTCCAACCTGATGCCACCTTCTTCTTCATAAAGTCCAGCTTCTTGGAATATTTGCTCAGCATAGAAATTGAAGAGTTATGGTGAAAGGATATAACCCTGACACACATCTTTCTCGACTTTAAACCAAGCTGTGTTTCCTTGTTCTGTTCGAACAACTGCCTCTTGGTCCATATACAGATTCTTCATGAGTACAATTAGGTGCTCTGGTATTCTAATTATTCAGATTGTTATCCATAATTTGTTATGATCCACACATTCACTGTCTTTGCATAGTCAATAATACATAGATAGATATCTTTTTGGTATTCTCTACTTTTGGCTAATATCCATCTGACACCAGCAATGATGTCCCCCATTCCCTGCCCTCTCCTGAATCCAGCTTGATTTTCTGGCAGTTCCCTGTCTATATAATATTACAGTTACTTTTGAATGATCTTTAGTAAAATTTTGCTTGCATGTGATATTAATGATATTGTTTGATAGTTTCCACATTCAGTTGGATTCAGTTGGATACACACACACACACACACACACACACACTCGTATATAATAAATTAGATCTTATAAATTTAAAATATCTTTCATGTGAAAGATTCATTAAAAGGACAGAAGAGAAGACAATTCTAATAGTTTTACTTTCTTAGCATTAGGAAGCAAAAGAAGAAATCAAAGATGTATAAATAACTGTCTTCTAATTTGACTATATTGAGAAAAAATGAGAAACAGAAGGATCATACCACTGTTCAACAAAAGACCTCTTAAAATTGTCATTAGGTATGATAGGCAACTCAGCTGAAAATGTTCATTATGTGAACAAGGAAATAGCCAATAAATATGTGAAAATATGATATTAATTCTCTAGAAGACTTGGCATTATACATTAAAGTTATTTGACTTTAATATTTGCTCCTCAGCTCATTCACTTTCTGCCCTGGTGTTTTCCTGATTCACCACATGAAAAGCCTACAAAGATCTGCTCAGTTTCTTTAATGCATGTGAAAAATAAAGGTGGAAAGAAGTTACTGTCCATGAAATGGAACCTTCAGCATGGGCAATAGGTGTTTACAAATAAATCCCCTCCTCTTCTATTGCCTGAGTAGGCAATAATCAGCTACTTTCTGTTCAAGTGCTTTCTAATGGTCTCTGGCAGGATCCAGACACTGTTGTCCATGGTGGTCATCAGTTGGATAGTATTCCTTTGTATAAACTTTGTGTTCATAAGCCTTTTTCTCAGTTCTTGCTTTTTCAGGAAACTTAGCTGTCTTCATTACAAAGCAACATGCACCAACTTTCTATCTACAAGATTATTTAATCAGCTATGAAAACTCTCTATATGCTCTCCTATAACAAGAATTACTTATTAAATATTCATAATAAGTGAAAAGTAGTGCCAGGTATGAATCTCTAATGAGCAAAAGAAATTCAAAAGCCAAAAGCAAACAACAAACAAAAACAATAGTAGTAACAAAAACAAAATTTACTCTCAAATAATTTATACACTAGTGAAGAAGGCATATATTGAACACCAAAGCACATAAAATAATGAAATAAGTATTAGGCTAGTGAAGGCTTCTCTGCAGAAGTGAGGATCATCTAAAAGCTAAGGAAGATCAGGATCATCTAAACAAGGACTATAAGGATGCTGAGAGAAGATTCCCTCCTGAGATACCAGTAGGCAAGGTCTGGGGGCCTAAAAGACTCTTGAAACATCTGTCATTGAAAAATAGGAAAGCAGACAAAGATAGGCAGGTATCTGGAGCACCAGCATTAGGAAGAAGCTTTGTAAAACCTAGCACTAAGCTTTGTGGGCTATATTGCAAACTTTTCTTTTAAACCTAAGAACAACAAAAAAATGTTGAAGTTTTTTTTCTTACAATAGAGTTTGTATTATTGGGTTCTTGTTTGTCAGAAAGCATTCTGGCTATGGAGTTTAATTCCCCATGCCAGGCTCTCTTCTGAGCACCATGCACATTACTATACATTTCTCACAACAACCCTTTGAGTTTGGTGTTATCCTGTCTGTAATGGGGAAAAGACTGAGGAACAGATCCATTAATGATCTGATCCAGTATCATACAGTGTACGTGACAGAAGACCCTGGACGTCTGCCTTCAGCTCTCATGCTCCTAACCACTCAGCACTCCTGCCTCACCAGTGTAAGAAGGGTGGGAAGGAGAAGCAGAGCAGATGTGGGTCCCCAGCAAGAAGCCTCCTGCAGTCACCAGGAGAGGCAGCATGCAAGTTGGGTCTCTCCTATCAGGGTGAGATGGGACGAAATGCATGGACTGTGGCTTTCAACTGGGAGCAATTTTGCTCTCTGCTGCTCTCCCAGGACATCTGGCAACATCTGGAGCAACTCTTAGCTGCCAAGACTTGGGGAGAAGGTACTACTACAGGCAAGGGTGATATAATGCCTCTTACGATGCGCAGGGCAGTCCCCAACAACAAAGAGTTATCTAGTTCTAAGAGTCACTGGTATTAAGGTTGAAATGAGAGTGGAAAGAAATACTTCATGTGAGAAATTAAGGAAACCAGAAGATGGATGGGGTACATAGGATGAGTGAGCAGGGGGTGTCTAGGAATATGAAAAACATAAAGATGGGATGGCATCATGAGGAGCTCAGGGAAAGTACCCAGTTTGAGAATAAACTGGGAGATGAACCATTAGAGCAGGGTTGCCATGCAATCCCTTGATCACAGTCAGTACTGGAGCACAAAGGGGACGTTTGTGTTAGACAGGTATAGCTATAGAGTGGGGCATCTGGGTCCCCACAATATGAAACTATGCATACAAGTATTATCTCTAGAGGTAGCACATGCAGTAAAAAAGCCACAGTGGCTTAGAAGTGAAAATTGAAGGGACTTAACGTTTAAAATCCTTTTGTAAACAGAAAAGTGGGGAAGAGGATAGAGAAATTGAGAGAGAGAGACAGAGAGAGAGAGAGAGAATCAGATAAGAGAGGTAGGAATCCAAACAAGTATGGTATCAAGCTAAGGGAGAGAATTTTAAAAATGACAGAGCATGCTAAGAAGGCAAGTAAAGTTTAAAAAAAAGGGAGAAAGAAAAAAAACAAACAAACAGAGAAAAAAAAATATCTTTCAAGAGCATTGTTGTTTGGTGCTGTCTAGTTGGTATCTGACTCAGTTGGTATCTGACTCATAGCTACCCTACATACAACAGGCAAAACACTATTGTCAGTGTTTCTCTGCTGCTCATTGGGTTTTCAGTGGTAGATTGACTGTTTGGGAGTGGGTTGCCAGATCCATCTCCCAAGCCTACAGCACCTGGTGTTCCCAGGGGGTCTCCTATCCAAGTACTAACCAGGCCCGACCCTGCTTAGCTTTTGAGATGTGACGGGATCAGATGCCACAGGGCCAGCTGCAGGCTATTCAGGATCATAGGAATTAGTAAACAAGAGCTAATGTAGAATGTGGAGAACTTTCTGAGTTGGAGTGGGGCCAAATTCACAAATACACACACACACACACACACACACACACACACACACACTCACATGCGTACTCAGAAATAATTCCAAAAATGATTCATCTCAATGCATTATCGAATACTATGTAACTTGTCTTTTTCTAGACCTTAGACATGCAAGATAACTAATCTTCACCCACATCCTATAAAGCATGTCATTATCTTTAGTTCACAGAGATGGAAAGAAGGCTTAGGGACATTAAATGATTTGGCTGAGGCCAAATAAAAAGCATATTTGGGAGTCTGTTTTCCAATCCAAGCCACGCAGGCTCTAATGCCCACATTCTTTCCCTTATGCAGCATATTACCCAAAAGCTTTTCACTCCATGGCATCTGCTTATGTTGACTTTAATCTTACTTGCAAAATTTGGATTCATCTCATTCAGATACAGAATTGTTTTCCCATGTTTTCTCTTATTTTTGTAAGCAAGATTGTCCAATGGGTTATTAATCATTGCTACAACAGATAAGGCTAGCTTGTAAAAACCAATCTCCATTATTCATTTGGAACCACATTGTGGACTGAGATACTGTATCATGAAAGGAAACAAATGGTTTGTGCTCCTGATAGAAACACTTTACAAAAGCATTCCTATCTGCAGTAAGCACGTTCCCCATCCAGTCCTATCAAGTATGATACTCAAAAGGTTGACCTTCAAATGCTTTGCAATGAAAAATGCAGTATATGTGTAAATGACACTAGAATAAAACATAAATTTAGTACAAATACATAGTACAATTAAATATATATTCATATTTCATGCCCAAAAATGAAATATGTATTCATATTTCAGAAGAACACCTGACTTGATGATTGAAATATATTACATAACACCCTCTAACTCCTGTGTCTTTATCCACCTGACCTGTTCTGGTTCTTCTAGTCAGAAAGATTTTTCCACAAGGTAGAGCAAGCCCAGCATTGTGGCACACATCCATAAACCAAGCCACTTGGGAGCCCAAGGCAAGAGAATTGTGACTTTAAGGCCAGAGGCAGTCTGCTCAGTTAGTAAGACCCTTCTCAAAATAAATATTTAAAAAGGGACTGAAGGTGCAACTCAGTGGTAGAGCAATTGTCTAGCATGCATGAGGCCCCTCATACTGAAAAAAAAAGAAGAAAAAAGAAAAAGAAAAGAAAAGCAGATGATTCTGCTGTCCCATTTAAAATTTCTAAAGGGCTCACCATCACCTCCAGGGAGATTAACCTTAAGTACACTACTTAAGGTCTGTCTAAGGGATTCTATGGGAGAAGGACCCGGCAAGCCACTCGCCAAAATCAAGCTGCTATTGAAAATCCTATGAACAGCAGAGAAGCAGTGACAATAATGTTTCACCTGTTGTATGTAGGGTTATTATGAATTGGATACCAACTCGACGGCACCTAACAAAAACAACAACAACAAGGGATTCTAAATCACACATTTATTCCAGGGGCTGAGTTGAATGTTCATCCGATGTAGTCAGACTCAAGCTCTAGCCCTTAACCACTTAGCTATAATGATTTTCTGAAGCATGTCTAGTTAAGCAAACCCTTGAAGTCAAATCTAGCTAATCATCTGTTTTGGTATGACCCTCAAGCTAACAAAGATTTTTCCATTTTCTAATGATTTTAAAAATTAAAAAAGTCATGTTTCATAACACATGGAAAGCTAATGGAATTCAAATGTCTGAGTCTAGAATAAAATTTCAACTGCACATAGCAATGCCATATGTTGTGTGTTGCCTATTGCTACTTTCATGGAACCACTGAGTTGAGTAGATGTGGAAGGGACTGCATGGGCCTCCAAGATTAAACAATTTACAACTTCTTCATGGAAAAATTATGCCAACATAGATTATGCCAACTGAAGAGTAGTTCAGAAAGAAGTAAGTATGAAACCAGAGAAGTTAGTGAGAGTCACGTCATAGAAGGTCGGTTGCTTTATCAAGGTAGATGGACTAATAGTAAATCTGTAGTCAAAATACATTCTTTCAAAGTTTTAAAACTTGTAAATTGATTTGTATAAAATAAAAGGATAACTGGATGTTATAATGTTATATTCCATGTCTAAACATGTCTGTGATACATATGTATAACCAGTTGGGTTCATTTTGGTGTATTTTATCATTTGCCTTCACTAGCTTTATTTTCTCTGGCCAAAAATCTCTTTCTCTTTTTGGTATTTAATTAAAACTGACTCAGTTTACAAAAATGGTTTAAGCCATGGCCTCCTGTGGGCAAGCGTGTCTGACTTCTAATAGCAGGTGTTCCGTCTCTGCTTTCAGTGCTTGTGCTTCTCTATCCAATGGATCCTTCTGCATCATTTCATCCTTGTTGATTTTTGTAACTGAACTTCTTAAATCTTGGATTTATTTTTATTTAACTTTTTGTCACTTGTACTCAAGAAATTGTTCAACATGCCGGGCGCAGTGGTGCACGCCTGTAATCCTAGCGGCTCTGGAGGTGGAGGCAGGAGAATCGCAAGTTCAAGACCAGATGCAATCTGTGTTACTTAGCGAGACCCTGTCTCAAAAAGCAAAAAAATGGGCTGGGGGCGCAGCTCAGTGGTCCAGCACTTGCAGAGCATGCAAGCGCAAGGTCCTGGGTTCAACCCACAGTACCGCGCAAAAAAAAAAAAAAAAAAGAAAAGAAAAGAAAAGAAATTGTTCAGCATAATATAGATGCTTAGTAATACAAATTTATTAACTAAAATTCAAGAAATGAGGCAGGCATAGTGGCACACACTTGTAATCCCAGCAACTCAGGTGGCAGAGGCAGAAGGATCATAGGTTTGAGACCAGAGACAACCTGCGTAACTAAGCAAGACCCTAACTGAAAATAAAAAATAAAAATGGACTGAGGAAGCAGCCCAGTGGTAGAGTATGTAGAAAGTACGTACCACAAAAAATTCAAGTACTACAAAAAAAAAATTGAAGGAAAAGAGAAAAGAAAGAAATGCCATATGCATATAGATCCAGTTTGATCTTAGTTTTACTTATTGGCAATGACTTGGATCTCTCATTATCATTAATAACTCTGGAAATATAAGAGAGTCTTAGTAATCTGTTAATGTTTGAGGAAAAACTAGGAGTCTACTTGGAGATTCACACACAGAATTCTGACAAGGAACCTAAGCTTTGCTTGAATAAAATACTTTTAGACATGATAGGAAAATGCTGTTAATCACAGTGAAAGTTGTCAACAAATTGATTCTTCTACCTGAAACTAGAAAAAAAAAATAGTTCCTGAGTGCTTACTGCATGAGTGAAACCAAAGCCAAGAAAAGCACTTGGGATATCACTGGCACCTAATGTGAATGTGGAAACTGTGACAAACAGATCAATAAATACATAGCAACTATTGTAGAGATGTCTCACAATGGAGTGGAAGTTCAGGTATTAAGTTGGGATGCCTTCACAGAATTCTATGTAGCTTTGTTATTCTACACAAAAGTATGATAATAATTATTATTTTTAATCTTTACTTACTGCTTCCTAGGAGCCAAGTACCAGCTAAGTAGTTTATATATATTGATTTCTTGAATTTTTAAAATCCTCTCATGTGACAGGTACATTTACCATCCACACACTGCAACTGACTCCTCATGATTCATGGCACAAGCACTACTACCTTTTCATAGTGTGTCTTTCTGGCATCTGACTCATACACCAAGCACCTGATATCTCTGTATGTCTTAATCTCAGACTCCTTTTGGTTCATTTCAACTTTTTGGTTCACTTAAGCATCATCCTCCTGGGTATGCTTGTGTATGTCCTAGCTCTTTGTTCTCATACAGGGCCACTCCATAGGCTTTTCATCACCTTACAGACTGGCTCAGAGAGGTCCTTATGGAATATGTCAATGGATATGCTTGTCTCATGCTGGTCCTGCTGCTGTAACAAAAATAGCTTAGAATGGGTAATTTATGAAAAACAAAACAAAATAAAAACTAATAATTTTTCTCACAATTCCATAAGCTAAGAAGTCCAAGATCAAGGTACCAGAAGATCAGGAGTCTAATGAAATCTTGCTGTCCGCATAATTTATAGATAGCGTGATGATTGTATTCTGGTGCAAGGAGCCAAAGAAAAAAAGGGTCAATTCCCATCCTCTAGCCCTTGTATAAGGACAATAATCCCATCCACGAACTCTCATGACTTAACCACCTCCTAGTGGCTGCCCTCTTAATACCATCACCTTAGGTTTAAATTCAAATATATCAGTTTTACTGGGACACATTCATTCAAACCATAGCAATGCTCTTCCTTCATTTATCTGCCTATTTACACATCTTTTTATCTAGTTAATATATGTTTAGCTCTCACATGCCAGAAATTGGGAATTCAGTAATTATAAAACCTGATCTGTGACAGTCATGGCCTTCCTAAGCACATGGTAGTCCATGTCATATGGATGTCCTGATGCATAGCAATGCTCTTCCTTCATTTATCTGCCTATTTACACATCTTTTTATCTAGTTAATATATGTTTAGCTCTCACATGCCAGAAATTGGGAATTCAGTAATTATAAAACCTGATCTGTGACAGTCATGGCCTTCCTAAGCACATGGTAGTCCATGTCATATGGATGTCCTGATGGAGGCATCATGCACTATGGGTCATGAGAAGCAATGCTGGGCCAGCCTGGGTTGGGGGATGGATAAGGCTTTGAGACAGGAGCTGAATTTGGCAGAAAAGTCACAGTGGAAATGAAGGGTGAAGGGAAGGCAGTTCTGAACAGAAACAATTTCAGAAGTGGTGCACAAAGGTGTGAACATGCACTCTGCTGTGGGAAAGGGAAGTAGTTTATTGGCTATGGATGAGAAAACAGCACAGTCGAGGACAGTCAGGTGAGTGGGCATGGTGTCAGACTGGGCCTGATGGAGTGACAGGACATGAGGGCCATCGAAAGGAAGGGAATGAAGGAAGAGAGTGTGCAGGAAGAGAGTGTGGCAAGCAGCTAGGTCCAGAGAGCCTGGGAATACATGAAGGCCTGCATCCTTTGTAAATTTGTGTTTTTCTGTCCTTATAAACAGCAGGGGCAGAATCCACCCCAGAGATAAGAATTCTAACTCACATAGCAGGTGCTCAAATAGTCCGACCAAAGTGCAGTGAAACCGTAGAAATAGGATTTGAGTTATGAGTTATTTGGGAATTTGGTAAGCAGTTTACATAAAAGAATGTGCTGTTTCACTGCAATATTTTCCTATAAATTCTGTGTGTGTGTGGGTGTGTATGTGTGTGAGAGAGAGAGAGAGAAAGAGAGAGAGAGAGAGAGAGTACAGAGGGACAGAGAGAGGAGGGGGGAATTTACTCCTAATTTTGTAGAATTTTCCCTCTTTTTCTTATTTGGCTATAAATTGAATAGATATTGCAGATTGTAGAAGGAAGATTAATGGACTGATTGGAAAATTAAAAAAATCAAAAGATACTCTACTTAGTAAGCATGTGTTTCCAGAGGCTGAATTGTTAAGAAAAAACATTTTAGTCAATCTAAGCAAAATACTCTCATTTGTAACAACATACCACTATTTTATAAGGGAAAAAGAGGTTGCTCCAATGCATGCATGAATAAATGTTTCAGAAATACATTTCTACTTTACTTTGATTTTGTAGTGCCCTAGGAAGACTTACCTAGAAACAGGTGTACACTGGGTGAGGTGTTTCAGACTCAACTTTTTTGAAAATTTGACTAGATTGGAGACTAACAAAAAAAGGACACTATGTCATTTAATTCATAAATGAAGTGACACTGATACTATTTCATCTAATACATATCACAAACTTGTAAATCAGGTCTTATTTCTCCTATTTTCTACATAAGGTAATTGAAGGATGGAGAAATTAACAATCCTGCTCAAGGCCAAGTGAATGTCTGACACCAAAGTCCAGGCTTGCCCCCTTGTTGGCCAACATGCAGCAAAGCTTCTGTTAGGCAGAGGTACCCGCTTTCCACAGCAATAGCTTTACTACAATCCCAGGACATGAGGGCTTTCTGAGAGAGAAGAAATTTCTATTTTATGCTAGAAATAAATCTTCAGCTAATAGAAGTTGCTTATGTATGTGTAAATGCTTGTCACCTGCACCCTGTTGTTGCTGTTAGGGGTCGTGGAGTTGAGTCCGACTCATAGCCATCCTATGTACAGCAGATCGAAACACTTCTTGATTCTGTGCCAGGCACACCATTTTATTTATATTTAAGCCCAACCTGCACCCTACATATGGATAATAAGTAACAGCAACATTGAACCTTAAGCAGGGACTTACGCCACTGAAGACTGTTTAAGGGACAACATATAAACCTGTGCATCAGTTTAAGGTGACCATCAACGATGCTTTCAAGGCTTCCAATCTATCAGATTGTGTCATCTCAAAGCTCAACAAAGGCCTCTGAGATAATCTATTCCTAATCCCATCATATTTTCTGCAGGTGAAAACCAAGAGCCAGTGACAGGAAAAAAATATATAAAATATTAGGTACTAGTTTCTTTTGTCAAAATATGTACTAAAGAATTGCTAATAATTTTATTAATGGCATTTATAATAGCACAACATGTCAAGATTAATAGTAATATCTTGATGATGATGATAAGGATCCTAAAACAAAGAGATTTTGTGTGGCTCTCTCAGAGTTTCGTGTCTGGGGATGGAACAAAGCTGGATTTAAACAAGTGTTGTTTCTGATATCTGCATCCTTTAAACTCATTTGGCTTCTCCTAAATTCACCCTCTTCATGTGAGCAGAATTGGGACTAGACCAAAGATCTCTTTGTGTTCCATTGATGAGTGGTTCATCTATTATTCCAGCAGGCATGGGAACACAATTTACAGGAGACTCAGCAAGTTGAGTGTGGGGCAAGGGAGATGAACAGAAGCAGGTAAGAAGAATGTCAGGAAAAATTGCAGTTATTGTAATTATGGCCATCCCCATTTTAAAAGCACAGCTGAATTTTGGTGAGAATCCTCCAAGCTGGAAGCATGCAGGACTGAGGTGCACCGTGGTGGAGTTCTATCCTCAGAGTCACTGGTGATTCATCCCATGACCTTGACCAAACCACTAAACCTTTCTTTATCTCAGTTTCTCCATCCATAATGTAATTATAAATGATACATGGCCCCTAGATACTTCACAGAGGTCACGAAAGCATTAATAATGCAATTATTTTTGTAAAGTACTTCAAAATCTTTGAGTGAAATATGATATTAAAAACATCACTGCACTCAAAATATTCCCTGACAGGCAGACTTAAATGAGAAAACTATACTGTCTGAGCAGAAAATATGTCTGATGGGGTACATAACTTCCCTTCAGAAAAATGCCCTTCACACAAGGGTCTCAAAACTTCATTAATTTTGTTTAAGATGCCCGAGACTCTGTGGTATGTAGACCCAAGGTAAAAGGCCTCAGCAGGTTATGCTTTTTGTCTACCCTTTCACAAGTCTATTAAATGTAGAAGAGAGAATGAGATTATAAGCATTCAAAAGTAAGGCTTCCAGACATAATACAGGGCACACAATTATATTTGAATTGCAGATAAATAACAAGTACATTTTGTAGAAGTACATCCTAAATATAATAGTTTTTAAAACCTTTTTAAAAATAAATTTTATTGTACATATTTGAGTTTATGACATTATGAAATACATATGATAATAAAATGGTTGCCATGGTGGAAGCACACCTGTCAACATCTCACATAATTACTCTTTTTCTGTGACAAAGCAGCTGAAATTTGTATTAAGAAAAATCTCTAACATGGTACAATTTTATTAATCTCAAAACAATCATCCACAGAAAGCCCTATGAGGGTTGCTATGAGTCAGACCCAACTTGATGGCACCTAACAACAACAGTCCTTGTGTTGTATATTAAATCTGTAAATATGTTAACCTACCAATCTGTTACTTTGTGTACTTTGAGCTACATGTCCCTCTCAAAAAATGTATGTTAATTCTAAAAGAATGATTCATGTAAAATTCAAAGGTAATTGGATGGTGTTTATTTTTATTTTCTAAATCTTCCAATTATGGCTCAAACTGTGGTTATTTAACTAATTATGTCTCAATGGAAACTGGTGAAAATCTTGTGTGTGACGATTGTAAAGACATGATTTTATCACATTCAGATAATAAAAAGATTATGTTGATAGTCTAGGTCTCTAGGTTGTGAATTTCTGAAAAGCAAAGCTATGTTTGAATTTATCAAGAATTATCAAGAATTTTCATGGTCTCATTAACGTTTCAAGCACTAGATAAATTTCATTGAATAATAAATGAATAAATGATGGGGTGAATGAACAAATTGAATTAAACTGAAGAAATTTAAGGTAGATAACATGAGAAGTTATTTTTAAAAGACACATTTGTGTGATAATCAGTTACCATGTTATATGGAAGGTTGTTCTAAGCTGATTAAATTAGTTAACTTCTTAACTGGCAAGCTTTTATTAATTCAATAAATATTATTAAAGACATATTTATTTGGAAGTGTATATCTTGGTGCTGTATAGTAGTATTAATTATCAAGTTATTTGTTATGGTTACAGGAGTAGATTCCACCAAATATTCAATTATAGAAAAAATCACATTATCATGACTGCTTAAGGGAGGATATCCTAAACAAAATCAAGAGTAAGGAGAATAGAGAATATGAGAAGACTTTACAATGCAAATTAGAAGTCAAGATAGAAATAACCACGTGCAGGCTGGGGTGTAGCTCAGTGGTAGAGTGATTTGCTTGCATGTACAAGGCCCTGGCTTCGATCTCCAGCACTGCAAAACAAACAAAAATGGAAATAAACACAAGTAGGAGAGAAAAGAAATCAAGGGGTAATAAAATTTCTGCTGAAAGGTGAAATAGAGTCCAGAGGAGGTGAGAAGACAGCCTGGGTTGAAATCCTGACCCCTTTCAAAACTCTGTAATCTTAGAGAGCTTCATTAACCTCTCAAGTTGTCTCTTTAGCTATATAAAGTGGGGACACTAGGAGGTCCTGCCACAGGAGGTCTTGGTGAGGATTACACATGATAATGCAAATGAAGCACTTGACCTAGTACCAGGCAGGAGAGACACACTGTGCTCTCCAGGTAGCTTTTGTCACCATTCCTTGCATCATTATTGACACCATGGGATAAAGTTAGCACCTCTCCAATTACTTATACTTATTTTCTTGAAATACATCATCATATGTATATGTGTGTGTATATATATATATATATATATATATATATATATATATATATATATATAAAATTATGTTTGCAAAAGCAAACATAATTATACATTTATAATTCACCAAAATGAATATCTTTCATATAAACATAATGCTACTCAAAGACTACATCCTTGAACTCTGTCTCTATTCTAGATTTTTTTGGTTGTTGTTTTGATTTTGTTTGAGACAGGGTCTTGCTATACAGCCCAGGCTGATCTCAAATTCATAATCCTCCTTCCTCAGCTTCCCAAGTCTTGGGATTACAGGCATGTGCCACTACACTCAGTTTGTATTCTAGATTTTTGTGAGATCATTTATTATTCTCTAAATTTTTGATAGTGGAAATGCTTGAGAAACCACAAAAATATTTGAGTAAAGTATGTATTTATTGCAGAAGAGCTGCTCAGTACTCTTATTATATTCCAGCTTCTTCATGTTTGTTATCACATTTAATTCCAAGAACTCAGTATTACACTGGATTTCATTTCTCTCAATTTACATAGGAAAGCAGAAAGGCTCAGTGAGGTCAAGAAGCTTCTGTAGGAAAAAACAGATCATGAATGAGCTGAAAACCCATGCTGCTGTTGCTAAATGCCTGGTTTTCATTGCCCGCCACAGTGACCTGGAGTCTTGACATCTGAATGTAGAAAGAGGTTCAAGATGGAGTTTTTAATTTATTTTGCTAGAGAGAGCACTAGGCCATCAGATATGGCTCTTTTCCTAGAACAAACCTCACTGACCAGCAAAATAAGCTCATAAACTGAAAAATGATCATTACAGACCTTGACAAGCAAGTACTCTTAACAAAAATGATCATAATCCTCAGAAGCTAATGTTTTTAATTCCATCACAGGGCTACACCAGGAGCATCATGAAGAGGAAGAGCAATGGGCTGCCTCTCCCCTCTGCCTAGGGACATTTCCCACCAGAGGCTGGAGGTAACATCAATGAGTCTCGGTCTAGTGATGGTGTTAATTTCAAGCTCTGTTAAATACATGAAATAATAAGTGTACAATATCTTATTCAGAGCAAAATTACACCACCATTAGCTGCTTCACCAACAGTGAATAAATTACCCTTTGACATGGAGTGTGCATTGATCAAAAAGAAGATGCTGGAGGAATAGAAGTCCACCTCCACCTGCTTTCCCTGGGCCTCTCCGGCTTCTCTGTTTTTCCTTGTGTCATCCATCAGATCTGGGTTACTTACTGGCTTGCTGTCCCCTTTCTCCACTCACTCAAGCCAGCTATTACCAATTACCCTCTTTATGGTCTTACTCATGGACACTCTTGGAGAGCAATTTTTCCTCTGCTCCAGTGGCTTTCTCATTTTAGGGTGCCTTTCAATCAATTAGAATTTGCCAACGTCAAGATTGCATAGCCCCTCCAGGATTCTTGATTCTTGGGCCCAGAATTTGCATTTTTAACAAGATTCTGAGGCATGCTGCTGAGTCTAGTCCAGGGCACACTTTGGAAAGCACTACTCCAACCAACATGATGGCACCTAACAACAACCCAAGAAATGCATACATGACTGAGTCCATTGAAATGACAGATTTGGCAAAGGGTGTAGCCATCTGTGTTGTTGTTGTTAGGTGCCGTCTTGGGTCTGACTCACAGCGACCCTATGTACAACAGAATGAAACACTCCCCAACACTGTACCATACCTGGCTCTATTGTCAGTGCTTCTCTGCTAATCACAGGGTTTTCAATGGTAGATTGTTTCAGGAGTGGATTGCCAGGTCCTTCTCCCTAGCTTGCCGCACCTGGTAGTAGCCATTTGTAGGGAGTCAAATGCTATTTCCCTGTTTTTCTTAGCCTCATTGTCTTAATTATTTGAATAGATCTACAAATATCCTCATCTACTTTAACTGAGATTTCTAAATTTGACATTTTTGTTTAACTGTTCAAAAATACATGTCAGTTTCACTCTTTGCCATCATGACAAATCTGCTCCTGTTGTGCCCTATTTCTTTGCTGATGTGGCATCACTATCTAGGTTTCAGCCTCTTAGGATCAGCTCCCACTCACTCAGACTCCCTCTAATCTCCAACTACATTCCATCTTTTCCCAGAAACTCTCTCTTATAATTAGTTACACACTCTGGCAGCAGTGGAGGTGCGAGATGGGATTATTTGCTGCTCCAAGTGAAGAAGCTCATCTGAAACCTCACTGCTCAAGTGGCTTTGAATGCAGTGTTCTGTTAAAACAAACAGGCTGTCATGCAGACAGCTAGGTCTGCCCCCAAACACTTTCAACTTCTGAAAAGCAACAGCAAGATAAAAGAGCATCAAATCTATTTGGAAATTTGTCTGTTGACAGTAAGCCTCTTGTTTCTTATTCTGGAAAGAAGCTTTGGAGACTCCACTTTCTTTTCATCTCTTTGTGCTCACCTCCCTCCCACAACTCCTCCATCCCATTGTGTCCAGCTACAGTGGTGCCAGTGGCAAAGATCAGGCTGCACTTTTAAGAGATAAAAGCCAGCATGCTCCACTTATAATGTCTTGCCCTTCTATGCACGTTTCATCCAGGGATCTCCAACCAGTAAATAAATGTGCTGAAAACTTGCAATTGTCCTTAGTTCTCAAAGGGGAGTTTCAGTGTATGCCACTCTCTTTATGATATTGTATTTCATCAAGAGCAGTACATGAGAGGACTAATTTAAATGATCCCTGTGCTGTCTTGGAGCAGCTCCGTTTTCTTTAAATGACTTAATTGTTTAAAAGACAATGTAGGTATAAATTTAAATGTAATTTCTGACAAGGGGTTGTGGGATACGACTATAATTCCAGTGACTCCAGAGTTGGAGGAAGGAGGATCACAAGTTAGAAGCTGGAAGCAGCCTGCATAACTTAGGCAGACCTTGTCATGTGATAAAAAATAAAAAGGGGGGCTGGAAGTGCTCAGTGATAGAGTACTTACATAGTATGTGAGAGGCCCTGGGTTTAGCGCCTTAGTACTGCAAACAGCAAAACACACACAAAAGAATGTACTCTCTGTGCAAGAGTGATCTCTCAGAAAGAATTCTGGAAAATTAGGGACCAACTTTATACAACATATGATATATGACAAATCAGGTGATTCCTTGAAATAATCAATTTTACATAGCATAATATAACAATCCACACGGGGAGTTAGTAGTTTTAAGAATCTAAAGTACATTATGAATCTAAATAGAGAGCTGTATTTTAAATACCCTTTGCCCAAACCCCCCAAATACCAGACACTTACAGCATGAAGAACTACTTCAAGGATGGCATTCTCCTTGCATAGTGTTTCATTGAGTATTAGACATCCAATGTGGAATTCAAGCCAGTTCACCATAGTAAGTGCGATGGCTGGCATGTTGTAGAATGAGTCTGGGAGTGAAGACCCAGACCCAGTGCCCCCACCTGTTTCATCAGCCCTCTACTTCTGAATATTTCCTTTTACTAGCCTATCTTTTATTGTCTTCTGCACCAACAGAAATTAAAATTTCTCAAGCATATTTAATTTAATTTAATTTATTTATTTATTTACTTATTTATCTATTTTTTGTACAACTGGAGGTTGAACCCAGGACCTCATACCTGCTAGGCAAGTGCTCCACCACTGAGCTGCATGCCTAGCTCCTTTTTTATTTTTTATTTTGTGGCAGGGTCTTGTTAAGTTACACAGGCTGCCTCTGGCCTCAAACCTGCAAATCATCTTGCCTCTGCCTCCAGAGTCTCTGGTAATACAGGCATGCCCATGGCACTGGCTCAGATTTTACTTTAATTAACTCTGTCCCTCTGTAATGAGTTGTGAGTTGAACAATCCACAGAACCTCTTGTGCACTTACAGGAGAGGAGCAATGCAAAACACAATTCCTATAGTCAGAGACTTGAGGTCCATTTGCAGGAACATCATCCATTCCTGGAAGGACACTGTTGTTCACTGACTGCTCTGGTGCATGATAGCACATATATTATTGTATTTGTACTAAGTAAAATCGGTGTGTGGCAAGTATCAATGACTTAGGCTTCCAAGTTGGGTTAGGGGCTTAAGAAGATTGGGTGGCTTGATTAGGTTTGTACTACTAGCCAGAGCTAGAACTGGAATGCAAAATTGACTAAATCACAAAACCATCTTCTTTGTTCTTGGTAATTACTGCCTCTGCCATAGATAATGAAAGAGATCCATCAGTGGCTTCATCAAATTTAGTCATTGTTTTCTATACAATACATCATGGTTTTATGTATGCAATTTAATTGAACTGAGCAATTAGAAGTTGATATTTCCTCAGCTTAGACAGTAACTTCTTAGGGATTTGTTCACTTAAAAAGATTTAACTGTTCTTAAGACAGTAATTACATGTTTAGATTTGGTTTTAAGGATCACTTGGCCAAGCCAGTTTTCCAAGTCCAAAGGATGCTTTGTTTGTTTAAAGGGGTTTTCCGTGGGTAGAGACCAAGATAGTAAAATATCCAGACAGTCCCACAAAATTAATTTGCTGTATCATTTTCAAATATCGTGTTGGACATTAATGTAGCAGGAACAACTTGCTCAAAAATGTTGATCCCGGAATCAAATTCCACTTTACATTGAAATAAAAATCATATTTTTGGCTGGGTTTTAATATTGCTGAAATTTTCCAGAAATACAACTAACCTATAAATTGAAGAAAGGTTTTACCTTCTTTTGCTAAGAATGCTGCGGAGAATTGTTCACTGTATTGGAAAAGCACATCCTGAGTAGCAATGCTGTCGTATTTGAATTGCTAATACAATACACCTGTTTCAGGCAGCTTCCATGGCTGCTGCATTCATTATGATTCTATGTACCTATGCTAGCATTTATTTCTTCATACCTTCTTCTATAGACCTGCCTGCTAATTTACATAATGAGAAGGATACTTCTTCATTATAAATCTCTTTCCTTTTGTTCCTCTTTAATATTGCTCTGGAAGTAATATTCTTTTAAATTTACATTACCTATAAATTTTATTGCCTGCAGCTGTAGCACTGTGGCATCTGATACCGTCAGATCTCAGAGGCTAAGCACGGTTGGGCCTGGTTAGTACTTGAATGGGAGACCACCTGGAAATACCAGATAATGCAAGCTTGAAAGAAAGACCTGGCAACCCACTCCCAAAAATCAATCTGCCATTGAAAACCCTGTGAATGACAGAGAACTACTGACAATAGTGTTTCTCCTGTTGTACGTAGGGTCTCTATGAGTCAGATACTGACTCCATAGGACCTAAACAACATAAATTTTATTTCATTGAGAGATTATGAGACATTGTTTACACAAGGATGTGTTACCATCCTAGGATTATGAGTACTGGGCTAAGCTTTCAGCTGCCTGCAAAAAGTTCTCTGCCTTTTACCTTCTCAGTTATTTTAGGCAGCTTTCCATCACTGTACCAAGACATCCGAGAAAACTAACTTGTAAAAAGAAGGTTATTTTGTAACATGGTTTTAGAATTTTATGATTGAATACACTCATTGCTTTTAAGCCTCTCAAAGGGATGTCAGATGGCAATAGTGGAGCATCATCGGAGGTGGGGCATCACCTTCACTTGCACAGCAACCTGGAGGAGGAGCCTTCTATACTTGGGCCTTTGCGGGGGGTGGGGTGGGGTGGTCATGGAAGGTCAAAATGACAGCAAAATATATGGCAGAGCAAACTGTTTACCTCAATGGCCAAGAGGAGAAAAAGAAGAAGGGGCAAGGTTTACACTATGTCCTTTAAGGGCACAGCCCCAACAACCTGCAGACCTTCTGTTATGTTTCACCTCCTGAAGGTTTCACCACTTCCTGATAGAAATTCCCTGGGATCCAGCCTTTAATGCCTAGGTATCTTGGGGATAGTCAGAATCTAAACTATAGTACTAGTGTTATAAGCAAAAAACCAACCAAACAAAAAATGTTAAAAGCACACTTATGTATTTCTCTGAACTGACATAGTCCTTATTTGTTTTATTCTAAATGGAAAGCATAGGTTTTTGATGCTTATAATCCTTATAATCTGTAATCTATGTAAGTCAGTTAAAACATTGCAAAACACTTAAAATAATACTGTCTAAAATTAAAACACCTATTAAACCACCAGGTTATGTCTATTAAGCTGGCACAGGTTAGAGTTGGATAAAGCTAAGTGTGTACAGTAATGGAGGATATAGAAACCCTATTTTAGTACTGCTCCCATATGTCTGTCAGTTTGCTGATTTGTTGATAAAGATCAAAGACCACAGCCTTCAGTATGGATTGCAACTCAACATTAGCAAAACAAAAACATCCTTACAACTGGGTCAGTAAGCAACTTCATGAGAAATGGAGAGATGATTGAAGTTGTCCAAGATTTTACTTTACTTAGTGCTACAATCAACAACCACAGAAGCAGCATTCAAGAAATCAAAAGATGAGCTGCACTGGGAAAAGCTGTGGCAAAAGATCTCTTTAAAGTGTTGAAAAGAAAAGATGTCACATTGAAGGTGAAGGTGAACATGATTCATGCCATGTTATTTTCTTTTGGATCATATGCTTGTGAAAGCTGGATGTTAAATAAGGAAGACAGAAGAAGAATCAATGCTTTTGAATTATGCTACTGGAGACAAATAGTGAATATACTGTGGACTGCCAAAATAATCAATAGATAGTTCCTAGAAGAAGTGTAAACAGAGTGGTCCTTGGAAGCAAGGATGGCTAGACTGTGTCTTACATATTTTGGACATGTAGTCAGGAGGAACCAGTCCCTGGAGAAGGACATCATGTTTGGGATAGTGGCAGGTCCATGAAAAAAGGAAAACCCACAACTACATGAACTGATACAGGCTTAAACATAAATAAGGACTTTTGCCTGACACAGAATCAAGAGAGTGTTTCATTCTGCTGTATATAGGGCGCTGTGAGTCAGACCCAAATTGATGGCACTAACAACAACACTACCATCAACAACAACAATTTTAGTGCTTCAGGGAGTCTGAGGTGGGGAAGTTGTCCTCGATGGTCACTCATGGTCACTATGAATATATGCATATATTGTGCCTTAACAATTCCACTTCTGGATATGCATCTCAAATATGGTTTTGTGTGTGTGTGTGTGTGTGTGTGTGTGTGTGTGTGTGTGTGTGTGTGTGTGCAAGTTAAATAAATGCTTTCACAGATCCCTAAAGGATTACTGTACATACACAAATGCTCATTAAGATGTTATGTACAGTGACTATAAACTGGGAGTGTTCTACGTGGCCAACACCCGAACGGATAGTTAAAATCTGGACTTTTATGCAACAGTTGAAAATATGAGTCAAAGTGTGCATAGAAACATGAATGAGTCTTAAATTCTAAGCAATTATAAAAATATCAAACAAAATTGTGCTACATAGTAATATACTGTTTAGGTGAATTAAATATGCAGGCAATATCTATTTTTCAATAATATATAAAATACATATTTTCCCTTTTTAATTTTTTCATTGTGGATATGGATTATACAAAATAAAATACATTAAACCTATTTAAAGCACCATCAATAGCAGCCAAGTGGAATTGTAATGTGGTATCAAGCTAAAGATAATAAAGAACTAATTTTTAGTTATTTTTTAGTCTATAAAACCAAATGGAATTTCAAAATTATATCATACATAATTAATTATGTATAAATTCACAGTAACAATAGCAGCAATGAATGCTTTCTGCAAACATTTAACAATCAGATAACTTTCCCTTTGACAAAAAGTTGATGCATACTAAGTGTTAGGGCTAGGATTTAGCTCAGTTGGTAGAGCGCCACTCTGCATTATCTGAGGTCCCGAGTTCGATTCCCAGCACCGCAAAAATGGGAGAAGGATGTGGCAACCCACTCCCAAGTCAATCCTGAAAACAATCTGCCATTGAAAACCCTATGAGGTCGCTATGAGTCGGACTTGACGGCACCCAACAACAACAACAACTAAGTGTTAAATAAGTAGTTGTTATTAGGTGCTGTCCAGTTGGTATCCAACTCATAGTGACCCTACTTACAACAGGTGAAACACTATTGTCAGGGTTTCTCAGCTATTCACAGGGTTTCCAATGCTGGATTGATTTTTGGAAGTGGGTTGTTAGGTCCTACTCCCAAGCCTACAGTATCTGGTGTTACTAGTGGTCTCCCATCCATGTACTAACCACACCAGACCTGGCTTAGCTTCCGAGATCTGACGGGGTGGGATGCCACAGTGCTAAGGCTGTAGGCATTAAATAAGTAGTACTTATGTGGTATATAAGTTTCTGGGGCTGCTTTCCTTGACATTTCTGTGAAACTCCCGTCCATATCTGGCTTTCACACATCCTCACTGGCCTGCTTCCTTGCACGTTTTCTTTTTCTTCTCTATTGCAAAAGTTAATTTTACTAAGTAGAAACTATCTTGGAGGGTGGACAGAAGGAGGAGACTTTAGTGATCTCACATAGGTGAGGAACAGATGACATTACTGTGATTTCTCAGGCAGGGACCACTTTACCCAGGACAACTGTGTGGACCCTACCAAACTACTCACAAACAGTAAGTTGCAGTTACTTGCAGAAGTAATCTCAAAGGACAGATAAAAAACTGGGAAATTTAGTTCCCAAAACCAAGCTTTGAAAGAATATTTATAATAACAGTTAAGAAAACAAACCTTAACTAGAGTTATTGTTAGAGGAAATTACTTATAAAAATAAAGTTGTACTGATAGGTACCGTACTGGTACATTATACTTCAGTACCAACTTTTTTTCACCAAAGTTTACCTAAGATGGAATAAATGATGTCTAAAACCTGTCTATTCTCCTTTACTTCAACATTTTGACTATCATTTCAATTTTCAGAGGCCCTGACCACACAATGAATGGGTCCTAAGCTGCAGTAAATATTTCAATCATGGGAACTGGAGAGCCTAATGATAAAATATGTCATTGTTGTACAGTTTATACAGCAGAGTCAAGTGAATTTGCTTTAAATAGGAACATGGATCCCCTTGTTAGTGGCTTTTGTAAAGTTAGTTTGTGGAAATGTATAATTGAAAAGCCATAATTGAAGTGTGACCATTTGGTGACCAGAAATGAGTGAAAGTTGTATGGTTGGTTTCCCTGTCTGGATGCCATCTCTATCCTCATTTTCTTTATTATGGCTCACTGGAATATATAGCACCAAGCATGATTATTAATGAGCATAATGCTATGTCTGGTATGTCTGAGTAAATAGGGATATTTGTTTTTTTACATATTCAATTTTTTTTTCCAGTACTGGGGAATGAACCTAAGAACCTGTCCTTTGTCTTTTCTGTGTTTTTGTTTGTTGTTTTAGAGACAGCATCTCAGTAAGTTATATAATTATATAAGTTGTCTCTGGTTTGAACATGCAATCCTCCTGCTCAGCCTTCTAAGTAGCTGGGATTATAAGTGTGCACTGTGGCAGCCAGCTACATACTATTTTTAAATCAAGACATTATTTATTTTAACCATCAAGTCCCCCACATCTAGCATACTAGTTTATAGTAGTAAAAGTACATATTGAGTTAAAACCAGCAGGCCAGGCCTGCCATGATGGCTTAAACCAGTAATCCCAGTGACTCAGGAGGCAGAAGCAGGAGTAGCACAATTTCGAGGATGGAGGCAGCCTGCATAATTTAGTGAGATCCTATCTCATGGTAAAAAATGAAAAGACGCATAGAGGTGCAGCTCCATGGTAGAACACTTGCAAAGTTATGTGTGAGGCCATTGGTTCAGCCCCACAGTACCACAAAAACAAACAAATCACAAACAACCAAGTAGGCCATAAGGATTATGTGTTCTACTTTGTATCATGTTTGTTGTTAGGTACTGTCAAGTGGGTAACCGACTCATAGAGACCCTACTTAGAACAGATGAAACACTACTGTTGTGCTTCTCTGCTATTCATAGGGTTTTCAGTGGCTGATTGCTCTTTGGGAGTGGGTTGCCAAGTCTGTCTCCCAAGCCTACAGCACCTGGGGTTGCCAGGCAGTCTGCTATCCAAGGACTAACCAGGCCTGACCCTGCTTAGCTTCTGAGATCTGACGGGATCCGATTCCGCAGTGATATGGCTACAGGTTTGTGTCAAGTTTAAAACTTAATAAAATCTTTCCTTCTAGTGTGAATGAAAGGAATATTGAAAATACATACCTTAAAAGAAAAATAAATAGGCAGTTATAGGATGCTCTGAAGATGTTTGTAATATTTTCTCCCTAACACTTTCTGCAGTTCTTTATGTATCTTTGTGAAAACATGTGAAATCACCCCGTCATGAGATGAACTTAATTTAACACAATTTTCAATGCTGAGTGAGTTGTGGACCACAGGTGCCTACCAGAGAGGAAATCAGGTGGCATTGCTGGAGTGCAGGTCATCCTCCATGAGAAAGTGGGTAATTAAGCTTAGTCAAAATTTGGATTAAATCTGCCAATGACCTAGGATATGTGACTTTCATGGAGCAGATGATGGGGAAACAGAAAAGGCCATTTGATTGGAAAATTATATAAGAAATAAAAGAAAGAAGTGTATAAGTAATCATATTAATGAGATTCTATGTACCATAAAAGCTCTTCTATCTGGAGGTCAGGAAAACTTGAATTTAAAGTCTAACTTTGTCACTTGCTATCTGTGCAATATCTGGAAAACTATGTAAACCCTCTGAGCAGCAATTTTCTCATGTTAAAATTGTTGTTAGGTGCCATCCAGTCAGTATCCAACTCATAGTGACCCTCCTTGGGTATTTCAATGTCTGAGTGCTTCGGGATTGCCTTGGGAGTGGATTGCCAGGCCCTTCTCCCATTTTTGCAGTGCTGGGAATTGAAGTTGGGGTCTCAGAGACTGCAGCACAGAGCTCTACCCACTGAGCTAAATCCCAGCCCATGTTAAAATAGACATACTTATATAATAACTTTTCAAAGTCATTGTAAGGATCGGTCACATTAAATGTCAGTAAATCACATGACACATTGCCTCACACATGAGTATTTTGAAATATCATCAGATGTTACTGAATGGAAGCGCTTCTCTTCAAGGTGTGAGCTGATTAAAGTGGGCAATAAATCATAAGCAGGAGGAACAGAATAGCCTAAGCCAGGCTCTTCTCTTCATCTGAATTGTTTTAGATCTGAGGCTTGACATGGAGTATCACCTAGTGGAATCGGAGCTAAAGTACATAGCTTATTTGGTGAGATGACTAATCCATATTGGTGACTGGTTTTCTTCATCAGTAACTGTACAATCACATTCATGTGTGTGAAAAAAATGAGTGTACTTTTGAGTGCTAGGTACTTCAGGGATAGAATACGAAATCATAGTTAGGATGTAAGTGAGAATGTCAGCCAAACAAGCTACAAGCAAATGTTCTACCTAAGAAATGGCAGCATGTGCCAATAACAGTACATCTGCTAATGAAATGAGGATGCTAATAAAAAAGATGTGAAACTTTGTCAGGATTTTGGGATGTCAAATTCTACATCCTTCTTAAGGGAGGGAAAACTTTCCAAATATTCCTTTTCTACTGTCTGATGAGCGGGCTGGGATTTAGCTCAGTTGGTAGAGCACTGCGCTGCAGTCTCTGAGGTCCCGAGTTCAATTCCCAGCACCACAAAAATGGGAGAAGGGCCTGACAATCCACTCCCAAGGCAATCCCGAAACAGTCTGCCATTGAAAACCCTATGAGGGTCACTATGAGTCAGATACCGACTGGACGGCACCTAACAACAACAACAACCGCCTGTTGAACTAGTAGCTGCCACGTAGAAGCACTTCCTACATCCAAAGCTCTCTCTCCCATATCGTCCTCACAATTTCTACATATGATGGATATTGTATTCCATATTGCTACCCAGGAAACTGTGATGCAAAAAATGAGCTTTTTCCTCAAGGTTACACAGCCATTAAGTGGTTGACTGGGTGTTTGGCTTCAGTTCTGCTGGTTTCTCCTGTTGCTTTTCTTTCCTCAAAGTCCATGCTGCTTCAAAACAAGGTGCTTTCAATTGTTGCCAATATTCTGGGGGATGAAATTGCTAAACAAGTAAAAAATGTTACACCAGAAGTGATACACGATGAAATTCATACAAAGCCACCAATTATTTTACTAATTATTTTATTACTGCCCTGTCTACAAGAGCATCATCTGAGAAACATGTTCTCATTTTGGTTTTATCATTTTATTTTCTCAGTAAATGTGAACTTTCAGCCTACAGTGAAGAATGTCTCACACTCTTACATGCTGTTGTTGTTGTTAGGTGCTGTCAAGTCATATCTGACTCATAGCTACCCTCACAAGGTTGTCAATGGCTGTTTGTTTTGGGAGTGGGCTGCCACTTCCTTCTCCCATTTTTGTGGTGCTGGGGATGGAACCCAGGTCTTCAGAGGGCACAGAGCAGCACTCTATACCAATTGAGCTAACCCCCAGCCCAGTCTGTTACATACTTGACACTTAATGAAACAAAACATTTGCTCATGACCTGTTCTTTGACTATCATAGCACAGATCTATACAGCTCAAAGAAATGTTAAAACTATTATACACACAGCCACAGGAAGAGCAATAGCCAAATATTTAAAAATTCTGGTAAAAATATAAATACTCCCCACTGGTATTTGTTTGTAAGTGATAATTAATCACACAAATTCTCTGCTGTCTGAACATCTACAGGTCATATTCTTGATCAAATAATGTCTAACATACATATATACTTCAGGCATCTAACATTTATCAAAAAGATGGCACTAACCAGGAAACGATGACATCCTATAATGATTGTCCATGATAGCGGACCTGTAGATTCTTCCTTTTCACCCTACCTCTGCAGGGTGCACAAGCCCCTTTGGCAAATTCGATTCTTTCATAGTTTGTAATTACAGTGCCATCTATCAGCATCCACCCAATCCTACATTTATTATTGCTATATTGCAATCATTCTCTGCTCTATTATCACCTCAAGTTCATTGGATCAGAACCTTATATGACCCTTCTTCCTTTGCTACCAACATCAGCTCATCTCCTGAGTAACTGTCTTATATCAGAGGCATCCCTTTTTTATCAATTCATATTAGTTGCATGGATTAATGGGTTTCTCTGTGTCATTTCCACACACACATGCATTGCAGTTGGTTTGAATTCACCCTCCCAAATACCTTCTCTTGCCCTCCCCTTCCTTTTCTTCCTCCTCACTCCTTTTCTATTTCTATTTGTACTTCCTCTACTATAGTGAAGGACGCTAGCACCTCCTCCTCCCCCTCCCTATGAATGCTTGGAGCTCACTAACAATTCATAATGTTTACTTGAAGTGTTACAATGCTTGTTTAAAGTTCCTGTATAATTAAGTTTGCTCAAGTTTCAATTTCCTGACCTGGGGTGGGGGTTCTCTGAAGAGGAAGGACGGTTGAAACTTAGTTTCCTTGTGCCCTCCCACCACCCCTGAAACTGTATAAAAACCCCAAACCCCTCTCCTTGGGGGTGGCCTTCCTTCCCTTGCTAGGGAGACTCTATGGAGGGTTGACCCCGGCCCCGGAAATAAAGCCTCATGTTTATTGCATCTATCTGCGACTCGGTGTCTCTTTGGGGCCTCTCTCCTCGAAGATCCTAATTTGGGGTCCTACAATAGGATCATGAGTTTTAATTTTTTTTAGATCCCATATATAAGAGAAAATATGTAGTGTTTGTTTTTTCTGTCTTTAGTTTATTTTGCTTAACATGAGGATCTCCAATTAAATTCATTTTTCTGCAAATGATGACTTCATTCTTTATAATTGAATAATACTCCATCATGCATATATACCATATTTTCCTTATCCATTCATCCATGATAGACACCTGGGCTGATTCCATAACTTGGCTATTGTGAATATTGCTGCGGTACACATAGGTATGCAGATACTTCTTTTGTATGTTGACTTCATTTCCTTCAGGGGTATATCCAGGAGTGGTATAGCTGGATCATATGACAGTTCTATTTTTAGTTTTTTAAGGGACCTCCATATTGGTTTCTATAGTGGCTTCACTAATTTGCATTCCTTCCAGCAGTATATAAGGACTTATTTTTCTCACAGCCTCACCAATAGTTTTTGTTGTTGTTGTTTGCAGTACTGGGGGTGGAACCCAGAACCTCATGCTTACATGCTTTGCAAGTGCTGGACCATTGAGCTGCACACCAGCCCATTTTTTTTTACTTTTTTGAGACAGGGTCTCATTAAATTACGCAGACTACCTCTAGTCTCTAATTTGTAATCCTCCTGCCTCCGCCTCCCCAGCCACTGGGATTACAGGTGTGCGCCACCACTCCTGGCTATCGATATATAAATAAATAAATATATATATATATATATATATATATATATATATATATATATATCAGTACTTGTCAAAAGAAAAACAAGCACTCTATTCACAGTGGCTGTTATTAATATATATAATATATATGTAATATATATAATATATAATATATATAATATATTATATATAATATATATGTAAATAACAGCCACTGTGAATAGAGTGTTTGTTTTTCTTTTGACAAGTATCTTCAGATAATTTTCCCATTTATTGATTGGATTACTTGCTTTTGCATGGAAGGGAGATTTTACCTATGCACTCATTTCCACAGAAGCATTCTAAATTACTCACTAGATGCAGATCAACACATTTTGGTGCCCAAAGGAGATGGGTATGACAGTCCTGCCTTTGACCTGGAAGCTACTTCAGATCTAACCTGCAGATGATGCAAGGGAGCTAAAGATTTGCTAAGAAAATTAATCGATAGGTTGATGGAATATGAAGAGCCTATATTCTCTTTTTTTAAGTCTTCAAATTTTACTTTGCAACAAACATACTGGTTTTAGTAAAACTTAGCTTATAAAGGTTATTTTTCCTGAACTTAAAAATTCAGTAGCATCGAAAAATAAAGAGAGAGAGAGAGAGAGAGAGGAAGAAGAAGAAGAAGAAGAAGAAGAAGAAGAAGAAGAAGAAGAAGAAGAAGAAGAAGAAGAAGAAGAAATCTTTATGTAGGATGTCATGTCAATATGACCCCAGAAAATAATTATGGAATTTTCACAAAATTATATCCTGTATTTTTCATTGTTCT
>VMDO01021506.1:0-35283 GCA_007922755.1 Pedetes capensis | reverse complement strand
TAATCTAGCCTTGTATTAAAGATTTAAAAGGTATGCAATTGAAGAAATATAAGGACATTTTATTTTACAGACATATATCAACCACAGAACTAAAAAGACATTCAAATATTAACAAATAGTGATGGTCTTAAGTTACTAAATAAGCAAATTTGTTTCTGTGGCAACTGTAACATGTATTTATTGAACTCCTACCAACTGCCAGCATTTATGTAGATGCTGGGAACACTTTGGTGAATTAGATAGGTGAGATCCCTGCTCGCAAAGAATTTACTGTATGTTCTAGGAGATCAGAAGTAGATAATAAAAAATAATAAACTAATAATAAGAAAAATATCGGCTATTGAGGCATACGCGATAAAATGTTCTTAAAGGAAAAATTAAGCTGGCATTTTATCCTGAATTCTGCAGATTGAGTCAAATCATGTATTTTCAGGTTTGAAGACAGTGAAAAACAGATAAATTATGAGGTACTTTTCTCTGCCCTGAACTGGAGAATGAATCCAATGCCTGAACTGCAAGCCCCATCGTACCTTAAAGAGGTAAAACAATACCTATTTTAAAAAACAGCTCTGGCTACCTCCCTTGCATTTTTAACATCCTGTATCTTTAAATTATTTTTCAATGTAAAATATCAACATCAGTGCTTTTGGAAAGAGCACATATGTGTTTCTGGGTATTTGTGTTAAAGGCTAATTCACTTTCCATGCTGAGCAAACATCTGCTCTGTAAAACAAGACTTTTCTTATGCAGCTGAATTTTTTTAAACCTCAGTCGCATCCAATTATATGGAAAATAGGATAATAGCTTACAGTTATAAATAGATATAAACACTGTTATCAAGGGGTTCTGGTAACATCATCATAAGCCACAACAGCAAATCTCAAATGGTGCCTATGTCAAGAGTCCTCAATGTGTCTGTGGCTGTGTACGCAGGTTTGCTGTGGGTGAAACAATAGAGTATGTATGGGGATGCACATTTCACAGTAGAGTCAAAGTTAAAATAAAACTTCAGTAGAAAAATGCTTGGTTAGGAAAAACAAAGTTCATGTGATCAGATGGTACTCTGGACATTGTGGAATTGTCTGAATTCTCTTTGGACCAATTGTCTTTAAGGAGTGGGTGGGTGGGTGGTGGTTTGTTTGTATTTTAACGTGCTCCAGAAATTGATTTTCTTGGGAAAGTCCCTTGATAAAGCAAATGTCATGTGGTTGATAGTCCCAGAAAAGAGGCCTTTATTTCATGTGGTCTCTGCTGACCAGCTCATTCTGGCCCAAGCTGGTCTAGTGCCTCTGGGAGTTCCCTAAGGCATGCAGCTACTTGGGAGTGTCAAGGACAGCCTTAGAACTTCCAGATGGTTGAGGGACAGTGGTGGCCTTTGGAGTCAGAGGTGAAGTTGAATTCTGGCTCTGCCACTAACTTCGTGAGTGACTTCAGGTCAGTTAAGTTGCTTACCTCATTCATTTATAGATTTAATCCTCAGACAAATCAGGAATTAAGTATTCATTCTCAGCTCTGTGCTGAGGTCCAGAGGTCATCATTGCGACTCTTGAGAGGCCTACTGCCAATGAGGACCAGTGTGCTCATGATTTAGAGTGTGGCTGGCTACAGCCTGCATGGGATGCCAGGAGAGGAGGAAGAAGCTGCTGCTACATCAGGCTTGGGGACAGGAAGTATTCTCAGGGATGTGTCACTTAACATTTCAGTGATGAGTAGTAAGAGTTAACAAGTGACATGGTATTGAAAAGGAATTCCTAACAGAGCCCTCTGGGACATGAGACAGTGCACTTGAACAGAACCAGGAGGAATTATTATGGCCGGGGTGAAGGCATGCCGGGGAAAATGGAGAAGGGTGAGGCTGGAGATGCATGTGAAAGGGTGGGTGATGTTTGAATATTGCCCTAGAATGTCTGGAGACCACTAACAACTATTTATTTATCTATTTTTTAAATTATTATTTTAATTGTACATACTTGTGGGGTACAGCATGGTAATTTGATCAATGTATATGATGTATGATGATTATATCAGGATAATTAGCATCTCCAACTCAAACATGTTTTTCCATTTTAAAATTATTTATTTTTGCAGTGCTGGGGATCGAATTCAGGAACTTCATGCATGCTAGACAAGCACTCTACCACTAAGCTATACCCTCAACCCCATTTAAAAAGTTTTTTTTAACACATACCACTGACAAGGGGCTGGGATTTAGCTCAGTTGGTAGAGCTCCGCTCTGTAGGCTCTGAAGTCCTGGGTTCGATTCCCAGCACCACAAAAATGGGAGAAGGATATGGCAACCCACTCCTGAGGCAATCCCAAAACAATGAGCCATTGAAAACCCTATGAAGGTTGCTATGAGTCTGGACACGACTCGATGGCACCTAACAACAACAACCACTGACATATTTTAAGGAAGAGAGCAACATGATCAGATGTGCCCTTTTTAGGGAGTTGGAGGGTAGAGGCAGGCAGATCTACTGTGAAGTTCTTGGATTTCCCATGGTCACACAAACCCACTAGGAGACTCTTGATGTTCCATCATCACCACAATAAGAACAAACATGACATTTACTGTGACCTTACCACTGGTCATTATTTCCTAAACAGTATAGTATTTACACTGTATTGAGTATTCTGAATCATGTAGAGATGATTTAAAGTATATGATAGGATGTGTATAGATTCTATGAGAATACTATGCCATTTTGTATAAGGGACTTGAGCATCTGTGGATTTTATATCCATGTTGTTGTTGTTGTTGTTGTTGTTAGCCGTGGAGTCGGTATTCGACTCATAGCGACCCTCATAGGGTTTTCAATGGCTGACTGTTTCGGGATTGCCTTGGGAGTGGATTGCCAGGTCCTTCTCCAATTTTTGCAGTGCTGGGAATTGAACTTGGGACCTCAGAGACTGCAGTGCAGTGCTCTACCAATTGAGCTAAATCCCAGCCCCTTTATATCCATGGAGATCCTATAACCAGTCCCCTTCAGATGCTGAGTAACAAGTGTAGTCACTTTATCAAATTCTTCTCTACTTAACACTGTTTGCACATGTCCTGTAGTTCCCATGAGACCCTGAATGGTAATTAGACACATTTTCTATTATTTTCTTTGCTTTCTACTTCTCTCACTCCTCTTCCCTCTCACCCAGTCCACCACCCAGTTCACCTCTGTGTTGGAGATTTTATCACTTACTGTACAAAAATACAATCAATAGCACATGTATTTATTCACAGTATGCTTTTCGTACTTAATCATGGGAAATTCTTCTAGTTTAATACATACAGACCTAAGCCATTGTTTAATAGGCATAGTGTGGATATACAATAATTTCCTTAACCATTTCTCTGTTGCTAGGTGACATTCAATTTGTTCATACAATTTTTGCCTCTGAAAATGTGGTATCTTATTACTTTGATTTTTATTTTCCTGTTTTTTGAGTTTGAATAAAATTTAATCACCTTTTTGTACTACAACCCACAGTAAGAAAGATTTTTTTCTCAGCAATCTTGTTGTTGTTGTTAGATGCCATTGAGTCATATCCAACTCATAGCAACCTTAATAGGGTTTCAATGGCTGTTTTAGGATTGTATTCTGGAGTGGATTGTCACATCCTTCTCTCATTTTTGCAGTGCTGAGGATCAATCCCGGATCCTTAGAAAGTGCAGAGCAGTGTTTAACCAACTGAGCTAAAACCCCAGCCCACAACAATCTTACCATGAACATGTATAACAGAATAGAAATTTCATAAAAGAATACTATTCAAAGTACATATGATGTGATGTAATCTACTCTTTTTTATTTTTCTTTTCCTTTCTTTTCTCTCCCCTCTCCTCTTTCTGTCTTTTGAATGTTGTTAATGACCCACTGAATTGATTTCATGACCCACAGAAGTG
The DNA here is from genome assembly GCA_007922755.1 of Pedetes capensis. Taxonomy (NCBI): domain Eukaryota; kingdom Metazoa; phylum Chordata; class Mammalia; order Rodentia; family Pedetidae; genus Pedetes; species Pedetes capensis. The sequence continues at coordinate 31,388 of VMDO01021506.1, read as the reverse complement.
TCCCCACCCAAACTGGAGAAGGTGTCCTTGCATGGATATTCAGTAGTCACCCCTCCCCATTTCATCACTTACCCACTCCATCCTCTGGGACTCACTGAGCCCTGGGCGTCAGATGCTTTAGAGAGAAAGCATCAAGTAACAGGTCTGGAATCACAGAGACTTAAATTCAAATTCTTGGTACCACCATCAACTAACTAGTTGACTTTGTGCAAATTACTCAACCTCTCAGGTTTTCCCATCTCAAAAATATTGATAAGAGTAGTTCTTCCATTAAAGTTATTGTGAAGACTGAGTCAATATACAAGAGGCATTTATAGCAATTCCTGTCCCTGTTATTGTTTATAAAATGGAGGTGACTTACTTTAACTTAAGTCAGGGGCCTGGCCCTGAGCAGTCTCTTACAGGGCTAAGATTCTGTACTTAATGGTAAGCATTAGAGCAGTTATGGACCAGGAATATCACATCAGAGAGAGCTTGTTTCTTTAGCAATAGACCCTTCCAATTATTATTCATTTACAGGGAGAAGGAATTTACTCATAGAATATCATCAGTTCTGCTCACTACCCCTGGAAATATTCCAGTGTGCCATAAACATTTGGAAGGGACCGCCCTTTTTCAGCCAATTAAAGACCAAAGAAAATAGGTATAAAACGCTACCTGATCAATTGAACCAAGAAGGAGAAGTTAACAAAATTTCAAACAATATGCAACCTTCTGATATTGCTACGGTCATCATTGTTCCATAAAGAGGATATAAAATATCTTGGGAATATTACCAATGAATCTGTAATCTCATGTGAAAATATTTAGTGTGAATGGGTTGAGTACAGTGTTGCATAATTCATACAGTAGAATCAGTAGCAAAAAGTATAACATCTACTGAGCCATGCAGGTATGCAGAATGTTAATATCTAATGCCTCAAGATATTTCTGGGTCAGAGTTTGTCACAGGTTGGGTTATTCAAGAGTCAGATGGAATCTAACATGCGGGATGTTTATGTGAGGGTACCCTGGAATCAGCTCTTGTGGAAGATGGTGGAAAGAAACGGGAGTGGGCAGAGAAAGAGGCTAAGCTGCAGGGCATGCCCAAAGACAGCCTCAGCTGACTTACAGGGAGCTCTGGAGCTCTGGCCTTTCAGAGTTGTCCTGAGTTGGCCCAGAATGGCCTAGCCTTCTTTATTCCCTATGGGTTGCTTTAAGAAGGGATATGACTTTGGGCGGTGTGGCTCTTTGCAGCCAAGACATTGCCTCTGTAGCTGAGGCATCCATGAAGACTCCCAGCAACTGAGCCATCAAATCCTTCCTCAAGGAGATTTGGGATGCTGCATCACAGGTTGGCCGCCAGCCACTCTTGAAGCTCCTGTTGACTGGTTTGGGGGTCAGCTAGGAGCCTGGTAGCATGGCCCATCCTCCTCCATTATTGTCTGATTTTCACGCATGGCAGGGAGCTGGTAGGAGAGCAGTTATGTCAGAAGAGGCCATGGAAGAGGTTAGACCAGATGGGTAGGTCCTGTGCCCAGTTGGGCTGAGAAAACCTCTCACAGCTTTGGGGATCACCAACATTTGGGGAAACTAACATAGCCAAAAGTCATATGTGGAGCTTCAGGACAAGATGTGCCAGGTCGCAAAAGTGCCCCAGGCCTGAGTGTGAAGTGATGAGGTTAAAGGTCTCTTGTGAATAAGGAAAGGCAGGCTGAGCTCCTGTGTGGAAGCAAGGTCCAGGTAGGGGTCTGCGATTGGGAAGCGACCCATTTCCTCCAGCATATGAACTGGACAGGCTGTCTCTGGCTAATGTTGCAGAGAGGACATGGACAGCTCTGTAGAAGGTACCAGTACAGCCACCATTCAGGACCTAGACATTTTTCTTCACTCCTGAGCTAAATGCTTTCCTCAGCTGGATCTCTTCCCTACAGTGGGGAGCATATGGAGAAATGAAAAAAGACTTCTCGGCTGATGAAAGCTGAGCAGGCCTCAGTACAAGATTCAGTCAGATTCTGTCTGCATCCATGTTTTTGTTGTTATTGTTGTTGTTGTTGTTGCTGTTGTTTTGTTTTTCTCCCTTTATTGGTAAGTGTTGGTGGGCAACAGAGTAACAGCATTGTGCATCAGTGTTAATGGGTAGGATAAGATTTGGGGTAAGAATTTGAGACATCTCCTCAGGCTAGCCTGATCAACTTTGTCCCTGGGGTGGGTGGGGAGGAGACAAAAGCCTAGAACAGGATCAGTGGCTCCAGCCAACCAGAAGCTGAGTAGGGGCTGGTCTGGGATTGGAAGGAAGGGGCATTTCTCCAAAACGGGGCTTGTAATGGAGAATCTAGAAGTTGGCATCATTTGGCGTCCAGAGGGAGCCAGTCAGCAGGTTCCCAAGCTTTCTGGTCTTGCTAAGGGGGACAGAGCAGGCTAAGTCCCTATTCTAGTGAGGTTATATCAGGAAATGCAACTCCATGGGATCATGAAGATGATTTAATGATGGGGCTGTAGACAGAGGAGTGGGTGGTGTCAAAGGGAGCCAGGCAGGAGAAGGGAACACTCAGGGACTAGCAAGAATGGAACACCTTTACCATGCCTAGGCTGTGGACATAGGGAGAGACCAGGGAGGGAGCAGGGCATGATCAGTGGTATTGGAGCCCAGAGGAGGAACCCAGGGGAGGAGCTAGAGCTGGAGCAGCAGGCCGGAAGTATAACCACTGCATCACTGTAGCCCCCATCAAACCATGGCCTGACGGTGAGGGAAATCAATACCCACATCTCTTGCTTAGCCTGTCTTTCATCTCCTGATGCCACTTCTCATTGGCTGAACCTGCCTAGAAACCAGAAAGCAGGGAAACTCAGTGATACCGTCCACATGGGTCAGCCTCTCAGGACAGAGAGTGTGGTAAAAGATCTTGAGGGACAAATCGAGAATGATCCAGATCAATCTGTTACCAGAATAAAGACCTTAACACAGGAGAACAAGCAGCGTAGTCAGGGTACAAAGCCAGCTCCAGACTGAGAGCTTCTGGAGTTTGGTCTGCTAGATGTCAGGACTCAGATATCCTCCAGACTCAGATAGAAGTGGGGTCCAACAACAAACAAGCAAAATGTAAAAAGGGCTATGTTATAGCTGCCTGCAGCCGTAGCACTGTGGCATCTGATCCTGTCAGATCTCGGAAGCTAAGCAGGGTCGGACCTGGTTAGTACTTAGATGGGAGACCACCTGGGAACATGAAGTGCTTGGGAGAAGGACCTGGCAACCCCCTCCCAAAAATCAATCTGCCATTGAAAACCCTATGAGGGTCACTATGGGTTGTACACAACTCAATAGCACCTAACAACAACAACAATGTTATAGCTAATCTAGGTTTGCTTAGTCCTACTGCCCTTTGTTGAGAGATTTTTCCTGCATGGATAGATGTGAGCTGTCACCCATCATGACTGCTGGCTGTGGCCTACTTCCAAAAGCCTATTTGTAGCCTGAACGATCAGGCATCAGGGGAACCCCCCGGTTATCTCTCTGACTGGCCCTTCAGCAGCCCATGGAGAGCCTTTGGAGCTATAAGTTACCCTGCATTCTGTGACTGTCTGTGGTCTCAGCATGGAGACCTCATATATGGCCTATTGTGTTTGCTCGCAGATGGTAGTTATAAAGCTGGCAAAATAGGTGTCCCACTGTTTAGAGCCTGTCTTATTAACCTCAGAAGGCCCATTAAAAAAAAATGAATCAGTTCTCATATAAACTTTATAACTTGTGCTGTGTGACTAGTGTCTTATCTTTTGACATTTCTGAGAAACATTGGACATGACTTCATTTTATGAGCACTGTAACTGCAGAAGCATTAGCAGTTGGCTCTAAAGCTCTTTCTTTCGCAACTGGATGATGCATAGCCTTGACAGTGGGAGGTAGGAGGGAGTCAGGTACATCTTGGGGTACATCATTGGACACCCCACTTGTTGAGGATCTCCTTTTGGCATTTTATTGTTCCAGCAACCTTGCCAGAATACATATCATTCCCAATGTATAGACCAGAAGCTGGAACTCAAGAGACATTCCTAATGGTACAGAATATATAGTCAGGTGCTAGTGCTAACTTTTTAAATAAGCAGTTATTCCTAGTATTAGTGGTTGAATATTAACAGGCGAAATAAAAGATTATTATCCGCTGTCATTAGATTTAAAAAATAACCTGCAGACACATACTAATTACCTAGCACAAAGCAGTAACACAGTAGAGAATGTTATTTTGGGGATCTACTATGCACTAAAGCATTGGATGCCATCTACTTGTACACGGGCCTGTCATTAAAGATTTTTTAAAAAGCTGGTGCAGTGGCTCATGCCTATAATCCCAGCAATTTGAAAGTCTGAGGCAGAAGGTTCACAAGTTCGAGGCTAGAGGCAGCCTGCATAATTTAGCAAGACCTTGTCTCATGATAATAAATTAAAAGGGGGCTGGGGGTGCAGCTCATTGGTAGAGCACTTACAAAGAGCATGTGTGAGGCCCTTAGTGCAAACTTCAAGTACTGCAAAAAAAAAAAAAGATTAAAAAATTTTTTAAATCTATCTCTCCTTAAAAACATTGCTTTTCTTGTAATGCAGTTCCAAGGAAAGGTTTCCTGTTTCGAAGCCACACCTGTCTTTTAGCTACACTCAAACATAGATGACAATTCTATTGAAGTTTTGTCTAGGGCAAAGGGAGCTGATTGTGAAATACTGGCGTTGCCATGATTAGACACAAATGGATAAGAGTATTAGCAAATCTGATTTTATATATGAGCTTTTCTTTATGTTGTCAGAATGCTCTTGATTAGCTTAAGAAGTATTTGCAAAAATCCTCTTCCCAAAATGAATTTCTGTTTGATTTGCTGAAACTTAATTGGTTTTATGATTTTGTACCTAATTTGATTATTTCTAAGGTCATGTCACCCTTATTAGAAGGAAAAAATATCTAAGGAAACCACAATTTTGATTCCACATTACTACTGGATTTTCTACAAATCCATAGATATTTCCCATAGTAATATCCTTTCCAAGCAAGTAGAGGGTAGTAACATGGTGAAATCACTAAAATGACTCTGTTGGCCTTGCATTTGGGAGGAATAAAAATAACCTTGTTTCAGTGAAGCATGGAATTTAATTGGCTCCTGATCTTTTCCCCTCATGCATCTGGTGGCCAGTACTACAGTAGAAAATTTTAAACTAGAAGAAGACATAATCCAATTAAATTTCCTTTTAAAAATGTCAAAGCGAATAAATCCAGGGCCTATTAGCTCACACACAGCTTTGCTATTCTCACTGGGCAGCTGCTGTTTACTAGGTTTTCATCCAGTGCCATCTTCGCTTCTCATTTCAGGGCTGTGTGATTCTTTTTTTTTTTTTTTAACAGATTGGCAGCTATAATTTTTTTTTACCATTGATGAGTAATTTATTGCCAACTTCTTTGACATCTTAAGTGGCTCCTGTGACAGCCAGCTTGGAATATGTCATAGGGCTCTTTTGGAGACAATGATTCCCAGCCATTTTAGACTTGTAAGTTTGTATCATTGAATTTCACTCTCATTTCATAGTTATTCCTTCTTCCAGAAAATGCTATGTGACACATATTTAATGCTCCAGATTACATTACATTTTGTTTTGAGACTTGGGCACTGTCTCTTTGAGTTTTCTGGAAGTCACATTGGAGACACTGGATTCATCCACAGTTTGCCAGGAAGTTGCTTTGTTCCAAGCTGTGCCGTGGCTTTTATAGACATGTTCTTAACATCATAAATGCAAAATTGCTTAGTGTCTTCATCAGATTTCTTCTAGAAGCAGATTTGGAGATAAGGATATGAGTATAAGTAGGGGGAGGAAGCAAAAAGAACCCTTTTAAGAGATTAGAAGGAGTGAGAAAGGGAAGGAAGGGAGCCCCTAAAGGGTGCATTATCAAACCAGTTACAAATGTGGATGACTGGAGCTTAATACTGCTGGGAAATACTGGGATCCAGTGGCAAACATATACCTCAGTTATCCCACCCAAAGTGCCAAGAAGCTGCAATATTCATCCCTCAGCTCCCTTTAGTCATTGGTCGAGGGTGTTCTTGAAGTGAAGGAAAGGAAATAATTCCCTGGCACTTGCTGCTTGCCACAGGAGCAGCTGAAGTGGGCCTGAGAGGCCAAAGCGAAGCTTGAGGGCAAAGGAATCCAGTGGCTGAAAGTCAGGCCTGGTATGCAGCACAGTGGTAAGGGTGAGAAGATAGGAAAGGGCACTGGCAGAGCCTGTGACACATAAGTGGTTAAGATTCCAGGCAGGCCCAGCCTCATCTGGAATGGGAGGGATCATCTGTGAGTAAGCCCTCCTATTATAGATTACCATGCAGTTATTCCTACTTAAAACTTAGATGCATGGTAGAACATTTTCCTAGCATGTGTGAGGCCTGGGTTCTATCCCCAGCATCACAAACAAAACAAAAACAAACAAACAAAACCTCACAAACACTGGGAAAACTACCAGTATGTGACCTGGAGTTTTCCTTGTATTTGCTACTGTAGGATGAATAAAAAATGAATACTTTAACTCACTGTCCATATTTTCATAATTACTATATAACATCTGAAATACTTACAGATTTATTAAAAAGAACAAGTAGTGGTAGTATGGAGGTTTTGTATGTCCCCAAAAACCTCTTTGTTTAACAGCCATATAATTCCTCCTTTTTAGGTAGATCCAATTATAGGCAAAATTATGAAAAGGGGGCCTTTCCTGTTGCTTTATTGATGCCCCCACTCTATTGCCTGAGCTTCTGAAAACCTCCCTACTTCCACCTTTGGATCTAAAATTTGATTCCTTAGTCTGTTTTCAGGCAGTATCAGAGAAAATCTCCCTATAATTGGATGATGGCAATGAATGGATCCTGGGTTCCTGAAGCACTGCATGTGTGACGGTGGCATTTATCAAGTATTAGGGACAGAGAAAGTCATTCCCACCTGGAACTTAGAGAACAGGGACAAAGAAAAAACTGATCAGGGGAAGTGATATTGATTCTAAACAAAGAGCCCAGAGGACTGGAGTAGTCAGGATATTTACTTGAGTTTCATCTTGACCAAGTCTGGCTTGTTGCTAATAAATCTGATTATCATCTAAATTCTTGTTGTTACTCCAGTGTAAGTTCTTGTATTTTTCTATTTTATTGTTAGCCTTTAAATCATGATTCTGTGCTCAAAAAATTACAAAACACAAACAAAAACCACTTAAGTTACAAGACAGTATCTTCTAGTACTGACCTGTTTCATGAGAGAATGCATTCTTTGTTTGAATAAGTTCATCACAATTATGATTTGCATAATGCATAGTTTTATCCATTTTATATTAAAAACTTTTCCTTAAAAACCTATCAGAGAATAATGATTTTTGAATGTGTATATTTGTACCAAAACTCTATAATGAGATTAAGTTTTAAAATACCACTTAAGAACAAAAATTATTTTAAGTTTTATAATGAAACTTTTTGAGGATGTGTTAAATAGTGGAGTTGGATGATGATTGATCTCAGCCTTCATTAATTAAAATACATCACTTAATATATCCATGAAGGTTCAGTACCTTTTGGTGTAAAGATGAACATTTCACTAAATTCCATGTGGAATGAATTGCACAAAACAAAGATCAGTTTTGCCATTATCCATCTGAAGGGTCATTTCCTTCTTCACACTATCAGTTGGTAGTTTGGGTTCAACTTCTGACAAGTAGCACTTTTGAGAAAGAAGTGTCACTTCAAGAACCACATTGTTTTCTACTTAACTTTTCTTGTTGAAAACTATGGGACCAAATGTCGCTATGTAGGATGGGAGCCAGCTGCTTTTGAATCAGCCCACTGCATTGCTTGGTTTTGGAGGGTAGCCCAGCAGATAAGCCTAGCTTTTGGGGCCACACTGCTGGGGTAATAGTCCAGGCTTTTCCACTGACTGGTAGTTTGGCTTTAGACAAGCTACTTAATCCTTCTATGCCTTAATTTCCTTTTCTGTAAATAGGTATCATAATAACCTACCTCCTGAGGGTTTTCTGTGATGATAAAATAATGTAATATATGTAAAACACTTAAAGGAATGCCTGTTGTACAGTAAATACACAATAAATTTCTTATTATTCCTACTATTAATATGAAGTATTTATCAGATTCCTATAACTGCAAGCCTGCAGCTGTAGCCCTGTGGCATCCGATCCTGTCAGATCTCGGAAGCTAAGCAGAGTCAGGCCTGGTTAGTACCTGGATGGGAGACCGCCTGGGAGCACCAGGTGCTGTAGGCTTGGGAGACGGACCCAGAAACCCACTCCCAAAAATCAATCCACCATTGAAAACCCTATGAACAGCAGAGAAGCACTGACAATAGTGTTTTGCCTGTTGTACGCAAGGTCACTATGAGTCGGATACCGACTCAAGGGCACCTAAGAACGACAACAACAACAACATAACTCTGCAAGGGGCTGGGATTTAGTTCAGTTGGTAGAGCACCGCTCTGCAGTCTCTGAAGTCTCGGGTTCAATTCCCAGCACTGCAAAATTGGGAGAAGGACTTGGCAATCCACTCCCAAGGCAATTCTGGAATAATCAGCCATTGAAAACCCTATAAGGGTCACTATGAGTCAGACACGACTCAATGGCACCTAATAGCAACAACATAACTCTGCAAACATCTGCAACTAGTTCATCACAAGTTATCTCTTAAATTAAGATTTTGTGCCTTAAAGATTCCAGTACCTAGTGTTCTTCTGATTTGACATCAGTGTTATCACTTGTCATAGTTTTACATATTACCCAGATTCAACTGACTTCCACATCTTTGTACAGTTCTGGTTTCTAGCTCTGTGTTATATAGAAGAAGCATATTTCCATGTGTTTAACAGACTTTTTCCTTTGTTGTTCCAGGGGCACTTGAAATAAAAAATGCCCAAATTTGCACTTAGTATCTCTCTCGGATTCTTATTTTTCCACTAATTTTTTTTAATCTTCTTTTTATCCTGCTTTCTTTACTTTGCTTATGATATTGAGCACTAGGTTGAATGGTCTTCCCCTAAAAGTCTTTTTTACCCAGAACCTCATTTGGAAATGGAATCTTTGCAAATGTAATTAGTTAAAATGAGATTATACTGGATTAGGGTAGACCTGAAATCCAGTGACTGGTGTCCATATAAGATGGCCATGTAAGGACACAGACACACACAGAGGCTGCAGCGGTATCTCTGCAAGCCAAGGAACTCTAATGATTTGCAACAACCTCCAGAAGCTAGGGGAGAGGCATGGGCTAACCCTGCTGACATCTCAGTTTTGGACTTCTGGGCCTCCTAAACTGTGAGAGAATCAATTTCTATTGCTTTAAGCCACCTACTTTGTTAATGTAGCCCTAGGAACTAATTACAGATATTGTCAACTATTACTAAATTTAGAGTTCTTAGAACCATTATAACCTATATTAGTTTCTTAGGGCTGGCCTAATGATGTGCCATGAACTAGGTGGCTTCAAATAGCAGAAATGTGTTATCTCACAATTCTGTAGGCTGGCAGTGCAAAATCAAGGTGTCAGCTAGGCCCCATTCCCTCTGAAGCCTGTGGCGAAGTCTTCCACTGACTTTTCCTAGCTCCTGGTGGTTTGCCAACCTTTGGTGTTCCTCGGTTTATAGCTGCATAATCCCAGTCTTTGGGCTGGGATTTAGCTCAGTTGGTAGAGCACCGGTCTGCAGTCTCTGAGGTCCTGAGTTTGATTCCCAACACCGCAAAAATGGGAGACGGATGTGGCAATCCATTCCTGAGGCAATCCTGAAACAAAAACCTTATGAAGGTCACTATGAGTCTGATGCGTCAGACATAACTCAAGGGCACCCAACAACAACCATCCCAGTCTCTGGCTTTGTCATCATGTGGTGTTCTCCCCAAGTGTCTCTGTCTTCACATGGCTATCTTCTTATTAGAAAGCCAGTCATATTGGATCAGGGCCCCACCCTACTCTAATATGACCTCACCTTCATGTACCTAATTACATCTTCAAAAACCCTATTTCCAAATAAAGCCACATTCTGAGGTATGGAGATTTAGGACTTTAAGATATTTTGAGGGGAGCCGGGCGCTATGGCGCATGCCTGTAATCCCAGTGACTCGGGAGGCGGAAGCAGGAGGATTGCAAGTTCAAGACCAGAGGCAGTCTGTGTAACTTAGTGAGACCCTGTCTCAAAAACTAAAAAAAAAAAAAAAAAAAAAAAAAAAGGGCTGGGGGTGCGGCTCAGTGGTCCAGGACTTGCAAAGCATGCAGGCGCAAAGCCCTGGGGTCAACCCCCAGTACCGCCCCTCCCTGAAAACAAAAAGATATTTTGAGGGGGGGGTTGTTGTTGTTAGGTGCCGTCGAGTCGGTATCCGACTCATAGTGACCCTCATAGGGTTTTCAATGGCTGAGTGCTTTGGGACTGCCTTGGGAGTGGATTGCTAGGCCCTTCTCCCATTTTTGTGGTTCTGGGAATTGAACTCGGGGCCTCAGAGACTGCAGCGCAGTGCTCTACCCACTGAGCTAAATCTAGTCCCACTTTGAGGGGGGAAGATGCCATTAACCCAGAAACATTGCCCTTTTCTTTTATCACCACTTCAAATCTTGTGGCTTCTTGGCACTCTGTGTTGTCCTGCAGTAGAATCTTTCAGGTATAGGCCCTTTTCTCCAGCCCTGCTTCAACCACCCTGGTCATTTCTCAGGATTATTGCAGTCACTGTGAAATTGATTTTCCTACTTCATTTCACTCTGCATACATCCAACAAGTTACCTCATCAACTTCAAGCCAGATTATTGTTGTTCCAGCCATGACCCACCAGTGGCTTCTTTTCACCACAGCCTCAACTATGAACTAGTGCAAAGGCCCAAAGTTTGGGCCCAGCTTCTTTCCAACCACCTCTCTTGCCGCATTGCACCATGTACCCCAGACCACACTGGGATACTTGCTCTTCCTTGAAAATAGACTTTGAGGTTTCCAGGCCTTTGCTCTGGCTAGGATGTAGCTCAGTTGGTAAAGTGCTGCTGTGCAGTCCCTAAGGTCCCAAGTTCAATTCCCAGCACCACAAACATGGGAGAAGGATGTGGCAATCCACTCCCAAGGCAATCCCAAAACAATCAGCCATTGAAAACCCTATGAGGGTCGCTATGAGTCGGGCACGACTCGATGGCACCTAACAACAACAGGCCTTTGCTGATACTGTTCCCAATGCCTGGAACACCCTTCAGTGCTTTAAGCCCCTGCTAAACTGCTCATCCCATAAAGCCCAAGTGAGAGATCACTTACTCAGCATACTTACAGAAGTCTATCACATAGAAGTATTGAGCTTTTCCCTGTGTTTCTGTGATACCTTGTGACTCTGGATACTAATGTAACAATAGTGAAGATTTAGAACCTTTTGTATAGGTTGGGGATGTATCTCAGTGGTAGAGCACCTGTCCGCTGTATGGGCAAGGCCCCAGGTCTGATCCCCAGCACTGCAAAAATAAAAAAAAATAGTCAGGCACAGTGGTACATGCCTCGGATCCCAGCAACCTGGGAAATGGAGACAGGAGGATCACAAGTTTGAGGCCAGAGGCAGCCCTGTGTAATTTAGTGAGACCCTGCTTCAAGATAAGAAATGGAAAAGGGGCTGAGGGTACAGCTCAGTGACAGAGCACTTGCAAAGTATGTGCAAGGCCATGGTTCAACCCCCCAAGTACCACAAAAAAAGATATAAATAAATAAATTGTTGTTGTTAGATGCTGTTGATTTGGATCTGACTCATAGTGACCCACATAGGGTTTTCAATGGCTCATTGTTTCGGGATTGCCTCAGGAGGGGGTTGCCACGTCCTTCTCCCGTTTTTGTGGTGCTGGGAATTGAACTCGGGACCTCAGAGATTGCAGAGCGGCGCTCTACCAACTGAGCTAAATCCCAGCCCTGCCAGCACATTAGAGCCTCCATTTAAGACACATCTGCTAACAGTAGACAGGCCACAGCCATTCCTGTGGCCAAGCCCCTGTCAGAGGGACAGGAAAATAATGGTTCTCCTCCTCCATTGGAGGGTCTGCAATCATATGGCAAAGAGTATGAGTATGTAATCCTAATAGAGGGAGCGAGTGAAGAATGAGGAAGAATCTAATCTACGTCAGAGTCCCCATAATCCTGAAGTAGATGGTAGAAACTTCTGCTTTAGAAACTGTTGACTGAAAGCTTATATAAAGACAAGAAATAATTTGATGTTTAATTTTCAAAACTGCACTTTGAAATGTGTCTCTAATATATCTATCTTTTTTTTCTAGACATGTGAAGATGTTTGGCTTGGGATGCCATCACCTATTCCTGTGAAATACATTCGCTACTTAGACTTGCTGAAGGATGTGTATGGCCTAGAGGAGCAGTAATGATGGCAGTTTTGCTCAGCTCCCTTTGATTTACTGCTCTAATCTGGCCAAGTTTATTTTAGTAGATAAAATTTCATAAAAAACAAGAAAGAAACAAGGTGCGTAATGAATGGAAATCCATAAACCACAATTAATCCTCTTTTGTCATTGTACTTCTTCAAAGCATCATATTATATTGCTGATGTACCAGCACTATTAAAAATGCCATTAAAAGTAAGTCAAACATTTTTATTGTATGTATGATTTATGAATACCAAAGAATCCTGTGATCCAACATAATTTGATTCATTACAATGCAAAAAGAAAATGACTTTTGACAGCTATACACAATAATACAGAATCAAATTATATCAGAGCAATAAGTTGTGATTCTATTAAACATTTTTGAAATCTTTTTGACACATGTTTATTACTTACATAATCAAGTTTTATAGCAACCCACCTCGTCAAAATAATCTTTAAACCTCTCTAGAGTGAATGTGTTTATTTTTTGTAGCTAGTAAAGTTATGGGAAGAAAAGGAACCTCCTCTCTGCCAACACACACACGCACGCACACACACACAATTGGGAGAGAAATTGAAACATATGCAGTGTTTATATGTTTAATACCTTTTTTGTATCTAAAGTCAGCTTGTTAGCTTAGCAATATATGCATGTGTATATATGCATAATACAAAAATATATTATGTTTAAAATATTTAGGAATATGAATGCAGAAGATTCTGAGGATTTGTTTTGGCTCATTTTATATATACACCACCAGCCCAGAGGTTTAAATATTCTAAAACTACCCCAGTTTTCCCCTGAATTTCCCTGGCTCTATTTTTATTTTTTCTTCAGCAGAACACTTGCCATATAGTGTACATTTGATTATACCCCATGGCCTGGGACCTCTGGGAATTCAGTGTGAGAAGTCTTCCCCAATCTACCCTGGGGCCTCAGTGTTGGGTGCTGGGTATATTAAGTCCTTTTTCCTGCTACCTTCAGAGACACTGGAAGCCTGTTAGGGAAGGACTGTGCCAGTCACCTTTCAGGGGCTGCTCTGAGAAGAGGAAGAGTCGCTGATGACATCTCAGGGGTCTCTCTTGGCTCCTTATTCTTTCACTCCATATTTGCAGCAGCATCTTACCTAAAAATGAGCTGGCTTCCTGGCACTCAGATGGACCAGTTTGCTTGACAACCATTACTCTTTCATTTTTATCAAATTGAAACTAATCAACAAACCACTTCATTATATAAGCACGATAATTCCACATGTGCCATTGTTAGAATAGACCCCAGAGGACTTTCCAATAAGCTGGTATACACGATTTTGATGTTAGAACCATCTACCCATAAACTCTAATTTTGACTGTTTGATTTTTGTCCTAGGTTTTATTATTTTTTTTTAAAGACAACAGTGCCAAGCCATTTTGTCACTTTAAGATTTTCCATTTCCCAGAGAACAAGCTTTTAGAAGTATGACACTTGCCTGGAAGTTTTCAGGCTGACACATCCATTACTTACCTGTTCAACTCTTCACTTGGTTGTCTTTGCCTCAAGAGTTTAAATATGTAGATAATTTAGCTCTTCTGCAGGCTTGTAATGTGTTCATTCAAGAAGGAGGAGGAGAAAAGGAAAGGAAGCAAACCAGTGATAATGCTTCTGAGTTCATGGGGTGACAGCTACTCAGTTTGTCACATAGATGTGTGTTCCTGTTCTGATTGTTCGTGGTTCAAGCCCACAATTAACAATGAAATGGCCATTATAGGAATCATGCTGATAAACATGATACATTGCAGCCATACAGACACTTTAAATAATTATTCTTTTTATAACTAAGCCATATACTGAAAGAGATTTATAATTTAGAGATAATATCCCCATTAGTAAAGTTTATGACCCAATAAACAGCTCCCACTAGTTAATAAATGCCAAAGCCATAAAAACAAAGACTATTAATGTAATAGAATTTCTGTACCTCCCTGTTTTGCTGGTGGTCTGAAGACACTGAAGGGAAATGCTATCTTAGGAAAAACATTTATTCTCGTTATGTAAATATCAATGAATTGTCTTACAATCCATCTGGAAGTCTCCCAGCTCCCCTTGGTCCCAGGTGGTCCCAAAATGCTGATGCATTCTGCTTAATTTTCAAGCAGTAGATAACTAGTTTTCAGCACAAATAAACCCTGTGCCTCAAATCATTAGGGGTGGTGGGAAGAGGGGCTGGGAGTTCTGTCCCTTCTCTTCCCTCTGAAAAAAGAGAAATCCTTAGCTGTTGTCATTGTTCCAGGGTAATAATTTTGAAAGAAGTTTCTGTGACCTTTGCATAGACTTATATTTTTAGCTATAACATTTTCTTATTTTGATAGGAAAGCAAGTGCTGCTTGCGGATATCAGGGTGAGTTGAAGGTTAATATAGGCAAAAACCTTTTGGCTTAAGAACTGTTTTAGCATTCTTGGGGCCCTGGGAATGATTGATAAAGTCATTTGTAAGCCCAGATCAAAGCATGTCTTTTTGTACAAAACTGGCTAAAAAGCTGGTGAAGTTCACATTAATGCTTTGCTGAATCACTGTTGTGAAGTATGGATGTTGTCAGAAGATGACTAATTTGCAGTGTTAGTTTGCCTTTTCATTCCCTTTTCTACCTGTTCCCTAACAATTTGAAAAGTAATGTGGATAAGTCTTTTTGGTTGGCTTAATGCTTACTGAAATGGTTAAATCTGAGACAGTAGAGGGGAGATGCAGAGCTCTAACTTTCAAGCATTATAACAGTTGAAACATTTTGCCTACTTTATTCTATGTATTGGCTTTGATTCAATTTGTGTCATTTATACCATCCTTGGTCTTTTTTTTAATACTATGCTGTTTGATGGGGCCTGCAGCTATACCACTGTGGCGATCCCATCAGATCTCAGAAGCTAAGCAGGATCGGGTCTGGTTAGTCCTTGGATGGGAGACCACCTGGGAACACCAGATGCTGTAGGCTTGGGAGACGGACCTGGAAACCCACTCCCAAAAATCAGTCTGCCATCAAAAACCCTATGAATAGCAGAGAAGCACTGACAATAGTGTTTTGTCTGTTGTACGTAGAGTCGCTATGAGTCGGACACTGACTTGACAGCACCTAACAACAATTTGACAGGAGGAGAATGTGGCAATCCACTCCTGAGACAATCAGCCATTAAAAACCCTATGCGCGTTGCTATGAGTCAGACTCAACTGGATAACACCTAACAATAACAACATGCTATTTGAAGTTCAGTTATTTGACATTGTGGAGCTTTTGGACTTTCAGGATCCCTCACTTGTGAGTTTAGGATATTTAAGTTGTCCTCCTTTCTTTCACCTTTCAGGGAATTACTGATGAATAAAATGAGATCTCTTCTAGTTGAAAAGTAAAAAAAAAAAAACAAAAAAACAAAAACCCACAAGATTCTTGCCTTTCCATCTTGTTAGGTGCCATAAGTCAGGGCCAACATGTAGGGACTCTCATAGGGTTTTCAATGACTGTTTTCGAGATGGCTTCAGGAGTGGGCTGCCAAGTCCTTCGACCATTTTTGAAGTGCTGGGGATCCAACCCAGGTCCTCAGAGAGTGCAGAGCAGCACCCTACCAACTGAGCTAAACCCTAACCCCTTTTTCCAGCTCAGATTTATCTTAATCTGACTGGGAGTTGCTTCACAGCCTTTTCCACTGGTTTCTTTTCCGTTCCCATTTCCTCCACACATTATCATCTTGCTAATTATAAGTCCAATAGTTGGAATCTTAATGAAATCATAGGGCTTCTCATAAAATATTTATGATATTGAATACTGCAGAATCCATTGAATGATGAATTGTCATGTTCTGTGTTCTATGTATATTCTCTTTATTTATGAGTATAGATCACTGAATTTTTAGTGCCCTTCAAAATTGGTCTGTAAGTGACCTTTCAGACAGATTCCAAAATGATGGTAGAAACAAATACTCCAGTGATGCATCTTTGCCCTTGTGTTTGCTTGGGCAAAGTCTGAACTGCTTCAACTTGAAGGCAGGTTAAAGACTTTCTGAAAATGAATGTATTCAAGTTGACTGAGCATCTTCAGAGACACGGTGCTTTTCAATTCCCAGGAGAATGTAATGTGTAAAAATGGAAAGCCCACTGAGGCAAGATCAATGAGGCTATTGGGCAAATAATAAACCTGGAGCGATAATGGAGCAAACATCATCTATTACAAAGGGTATCCCTGACTGTGCAGTTAGTTTAAGAAAATCTTGCAGATCACTTCAACCCTCCTCCTCCTACCAGGATATACATTGGTTTAAATATACATTTTTTCATTCAAGGCCAATTAAGCCTCCCCAAACTAATGGTTCTGAAATACCTTTGTCAACAGAGTGGCCAGAATGCATCTTCTTTATATCTCTTCCGGGTACCTGGTAAAATTCCTTCCAAGGAGACTTTCGAACCCATTATGTGTCTGGTGTGAAACACACAAGAACCCAGGGGTCAGCACTGCTGCTCAAAAGCAACTGGTATTGGCTAAAAAATGTGGTTGATGAAAAACTCCACAGTGGCTCTGCAAGCAGAGAATTAATGGCTCACTGGAATCAGTAGGGGCCTTTACTATTAAATACTCATTAGTTACAGCAGGGAGGCCTGATGTTATGTAAGTTAGAGAAGGAAAGGGGGGCCCTGCCCCTCCCTATTGTCTATTTTGAACAGAATATGCACATTTAACTCAAAGTAGTGAATGGCTCAAACACATCAAACCAACTATTCATCCATCTCCCAGCTTCCTGAGCACCGCTTTGCATCCATGTAAAGCCAACAATAGAGGAAATTCTTGTTATGACCCCACTATAATATTAAAATCCAGGGGAGCCCATAGCTGTGTGAAAACACAAAAATGCATTCTTCTTTAGAAACTGGTCCACCAAAGTCATCTTTGTGTTTCCTTTTTCCTACTTTGCCTATACAAGAACATCTGACTGATAGAGGAACTTGATCAAAATTGCTTTTGCCTGTTTTTTCTCTGGTGCTCTTCATTACTGCAATGAGGCCACCCATGGAATACAGAAGAGGAGCTGAAAATATCCCCAGTTTTCACTGTGACCACAGCCAGCAGAGAGAGAAGGGAAATGGCAAGAGATGACAATTGCAAAGGGGAGTTAGGAGAGGAATGGAGACCACCTTGCATAGTAACACACTTTACAGAGTTTGAATTTAATCCTGAGGGAATGAGAGAAGTTATCCAAAGATTCAAATCCCAGGTATGAAAAGCACATTGGCTGTATTTTAAAATCTCAGGCTGTTTTGTGCAGGTGAACGTGAAGAGCCAAGGTTGAATGGGAAACTTATCACCAAAGAAGAGATGGATGGATGGTTTAGATGACTGGAATGTTGGTGAGAAGTGATGAGAGATTCATGACACATTTGGGATGTTGGAGATGAAACAGATGAAATGAAAATTATGATTGGGTCATTTTGATGGGTAGGTAGATGGTGTTGCTGTTCACTGTACCAGGATACATCAAGAAAAATCAGGTTCAGGGAGGAAATTGGGAATTGTGCCTTAAAACAGGGTGTGGTGGTGCATGCCTGAGGCAGGAAGATGGCAAGTTCAAGGCCAGCCTGAGTTACATACTGAGACTTGTCTCAAAAAACCAAAAATAAAATTGTGCCTTCAGCATGTTAAATTAGGGTGCCTGTAGAACAGGTAAGTGGCAATTTTGAGAAAACAGCAAGATTAGCAGGTCTGAATCTCAGCAGAATGGCTTGGAGTGGATATTGTTTGAGTCATGGATGACTATTGTGAGCTGGGATAAGATTACCCAGGGGAGCATGTCATCTGAGAACCATAGTGTCTGGTGTATTACTAACAAATGATTTAAAACAAAAACAAAACAAAAACCTTCACGGACTGGCAATGAATTGCATTTTTTTGTTTGTTTGGTTGGGCTTTTTTTGCAATACTAGGAGATTGAATTTAGAGCCTCACCCATGCTTCATAAGTGCTCTACCACTGAATTGCACCCCTAGCCCATTTTTTACTTTCTTATTTTAAGTCAGGGTCTCGATACATTATACAGGCTGCCTCTAGCCTTGAACTTGCAATCTTCCTGCCTCTGCCTCCTGAGTCCCTGGGATTACAAGGCATGTGCCACAGCACCTGGCAAATTGTACATATTTAAAGCACTGTATGGAGTTCCAGTTCCTCCACATTTTCACCAATACTTGGAATGCTCACTCCTGTTAGCCATTTTAATAAGTGTTTATTGTGGCTATTTTCTCATTATTGCCTTTCAAGAGTTCTTTATTGTATCTGGATTCTGATATGTGATTTCCTAACATTTTCACCTAGACTGTGATTGTCTTTTTGTTCTCTTGAAGATTTTGGAAGACAAAAGTTTTTTGTTCTGATGAAGTCTGTTCTATCAATATATTCCTTTATGGATTTTGCTGTTACTGTTATAGCTAAGAAATCTTTGCCTACACCAAGGTCAACGAGGTTTTTTCCTGTCTTCTTCTACATTCTAGAAGAAAAGGAGTATTGAATCTTTTGGCTTCCCTAGGCTGCATCGAAAAGAGGAATTGTCTTGCGCTGCACATAAATTATATAGTATAGTTAGTATATATACATAATAAGACTTTTAAAAACATTTTATTATACAATTTAGAGAAATGAGAACAATACAAAACTGTGAGGCTGTATTACTGGTTTTCTTGGGTAACCTGTAGCCCATGGGCGATGGGCTGGACATGCCTGTTCTAGAAGTTATACTTTTAGGTGTTTCATTTAGGTCTGTAATCCATTCCCTGTTCATCTTTTGTGTATAGTACAGGGTATTGCTCCAAGTTTATTTTCTTTTGCATATGCATATTCAATTGTTAGAGTACCAGTTGTTGAAAAGAGTGTTGTGTCTTCACTGAAGTGCCTTTGTAACCTTGATGAAAATCAATTGTCAAAATACGTGTGTCCAGGCATGGTGGTGCATGCCTATAATCCCAGAGACTCAGGAGGCAGAGGCAGGAGGATTGCAAGTTCAAGACGAGAGGCAGTCTGTGTAATTTAGCATGACCCTGTCTCAAAAAGTAAAAATTAATTAATTAATTAATTAATTAATTAAAATATTTTTAAAAAGGGCTGAGGGTGCAGCTCAGCACTTGGAAAGCATGCAAGCACGAGGTCTAGTACCGCACACACACAAAAATGTGTGGGTCAATTTCTCAGGTTTTTGTTTTTTCTGTTCCACTGACTTAGGTGTCTTATCTTTACACTAATACTGTCACTAGCAGTGATAGATGTAGTAGCCCAGTTTTACCACCTGCCCTGGGCCACTCAGATGATGCAAAGTCCTTGGCTTGGTCGCAGGAATAAATTTCAGGACAAGTCAGAGGGTGAAGCAGAGTTTCAGGGTTTATTAGGTAAAGATAAGGGATAGTACACACTTCAGAGTGAAGTGTGATTGGAGAGAAGAGAGAGAAAGAGAGACAGAGAACACTAAGGAAATAATTGTATACATCCAAGATATGGATGTGGGCTTCTCAAGAAGGAGAGATGCATCTGTGTGTCTTCACAATGGGTATATATGATTTGGGGATTTTTGAAGTTACATTGCTCAGTGGCATCCCAGCTGGTACATTGTATAGATTTACAGATAGGAAAAGGAGCATTGTTAAATGCCTACATTGGGATTGTCAAGGGAATTCTTACTACGTTTAGTCACAAGGAAATTACCTGCTATTAATTTTAGTTATAGTCCATAATCTGGTTTAGTGAGAGTCTTAGAGAAGCACAGGTTTCTATGCAGCTTTCATTTTTTGGTTGTGCTGAATTCTCAACTGATAAGACTTAGACCAGATCCTGGGGTGAAAGCCCTTTCTCTCCCATGTCCCCAGAATTTCCCCTGTCTTTCTGTCCTGCCTCAATACCACACTGTCTTTTTCACTGTAGCTTTGTGATGAATCTTGAAACCAGTAGTGTTAATTCTCCAGCTTTGTTCTTTGCATAGTAGTTTTATCTATTCTAGATCATTTGCATTTCCATATGAATTTTAGTATCAGATTATCAATTCTAAAGTCCTAGTAGGATTTTGGTTGGATTGAAGTCAATCTACAGATCAATTTGTGGAAGATTGATACCTTAAAATATTGTCAGCTGACCTATATCACTTCATTCACTTAAGGTTTCTTTATCTCAGCAATGTTTTGCAGACTTCATTGTACAGGTATTGCATATATTTGACACATTTTTCATAATGTTTCATATTTGTTAATGCTAATGAAAATGATAATTTTTTAAATTTCAGTTTCTGATTATTGCTAGGTGATAGAATTAAACTTGATTTTTATACACTGACATTGTATCCTTCAACCTTAATAAACTCATTTATTAGTCTTGCAGCTCTTTTGTAGATTTCATCAGATTTTTTTCATAGACAATCCACATAGATCATCACAGATGGTTAGATTTTCCACATCAATGATATTAGTCTATGAATAAGTGAAGTTTTACTTCTGCATTTCAAAACAGGATGCCTTTTGTTTCCTTTTCTTATTTCACTGCACTGGCTAGAACTTCCAGTACAATGCTGAATAAACGTGGTGAGGGTGAGCTGGCCATGATGGCTTCTACCTGTAATGCAAGCACTTAGGAGGCTGAGGCAAGAGAATCACAAGTTTGAGGCCAGCTATATACCCAGTTCCAGGCCAAACCTAAGCTATATAGTGAGACTCTGTCTCCAAAAGGATAAAATAAAATAGGGTGGATATATTCTTCTGCACTGAACTAAGGAGGAAAGCGTTCTGGTTTTCATCATTAAGTATATTTGCTATAGGGTTTTGATAGATACCTTTTATCAGGTTTAGGAAGATTCTGTTTCTACCACACTGAGTGATTTAATCACGCATGGATATTGGATTTTGACAAATGTTTTCACTGCATCTACTGAAATGATCATATGATTTTTCTTTTTCAAGTTTGTTAATAGAGTAAATGACATTGATTTTTTAAAATATTCTACTAAGATTAAATTCATATCACATAAAATTAACAATTTTAAATCATAAAATTCAATGGCATTTAGTACATTCACAATGTTGTAAAACAACTATCTCTAGCTGCGAAACATTTTCATCATGCCAGAAGGAAACCCCATACCCTGGAAGTAGAGAGTTAGCCCCTTTCCTTAGCCCCTGCAAACCACCAATCTGGTTTCTGTGTCTGTGAATTTACTTATTTTAAATATTCCATGAAATAGAATTGTGATATGTGATGTTTGAATCTGGCTTCCTTACTTAGCATAATTTCTTTTATTTGTTGTGGTACTGGAGATACAGCCCAGGGATTTGTGCAGGCTAGGCAAGTGTTCTCCCACTCAGCTATACCCCAACCCAGCATGTTTTTGATGTTTATCTATGTTGTAGCATGTATTGATACTTCATTCCTTTTTTGTGACTGAATAATATTTCATAATATGGCTATACTATGATCTGTTTATTCATCCACTGATGGACAGTGGGTTGTTTCTATTTTTTTGCCTGTTGTGAAGAGTCCTGCTATGAACAATATTACATGTATTTGTTTGAGTACTACTTTTCAGTTCTTTTGAACTAGGAGTAGAATTACTATATCATATGATCATCTCTACATTTAACTTTTTGAGAAACTGCCAAACAATTTTTCACAGTGGTGGAACCATTTCACATTCCCACCAGCAATGTATGAAGGTTCCAAGGTCTCCATATCCTTGCCAACATTTATTCTCTCTCTTTCTCTCTCTCTCTCTCTCTTTTTTTTTTTACTTGTAGCAATGCTGGTGGGTAGGAACTGGTGGTTCATTTTGATTTTGATAATGTATTTCCCTAATGAGTAATGATGTTTGATATCTTTTCCTGTGTTTCTTGGCCATTTTTATATCTTCTTTGAAGAAGTGTCTACTAAGGTCCTTTGCCCACGTTTTTAAATTGAAAATGACTTTGATTTTTTTTATTTTTGAATGCTAAACCAAGTGTGCATTACTCAAATAAACCTTACTAAGTCATGGTGTGTTATCTTTGTTATATATCGTTGGATTCAATTTGTTAAATTTTTGTTTAAAATATTTCTCATGTGTTCATGAAGGATATTCATCTGTAGTTTTGTTTTGCTGTACTTTGTCTGGTTTTGGTTTCTTGGTAATGACCTCACAGAATGAGTTGCGCAATATTCCTCCCTTTTCAATTTTATGGAAGAATTTGTACAGAATTATTATTCTTTCCTTAAACATTTGGTAGAATTAACCTGTGAAGCCATCTGGGCCTGGAGTTTACTTTGTGGGAAGATTTTTAAAACTACAACCTCAGTTTCTTTAACGGAGATAGGGCTTTTCAGATTATATATTTCTTCTGCAGTGAACTTGGTAGTTTGTGTCTTTCAAGGAATTTGTCCATTCCATGTTGGTCGGTGAACTTACTGACTTAAAGTTGTTCATTAATATTCAATTCTTATTCTTTTTAATGTCTGTAGAATCTCTAGTGATGTAATCTTTGTCTTTGCTGATATAAGTAGCATCTCTTTTTCCAATTCAGTCTGGCTAGAAATTATTAAGTTTTATTGATCTCAAAGAAGCAAGATATTATTTTATTACATTTCTCTAGTGTTTTTCTGTTACCTATTTCATTGGTTTCTATTCTCGTCTTATTATTTCCTTTACTTGCTTTGGGTTTAATTTGCTCTTCTTTTTTCTGATTTTTTTAGGGCTGGAAACTGAAGTCATTGATTTGAGGGGTTTTTAAAATGTTAGCTTCCAGTGCTATAAAATCTTCCTAAATACATCTTTCATAGCATCCCACAAATTTTGATAGGTTGTGCTTTCGTTTTCACTCAATTACTCATTCAGCTACTTTCTTATTTCCCTTTGATTTTTCTTTTGATCCACAGGTTACTTTGTTGTTGTTGTTGTTAGGTGCCCTCAAGTCAGTAACCAACTCATAGCAACCCTCATAGGGTTTTCAATGGCTGACTGTTTCGGGATTGCCTTGGGAGTGGATTGCTAGGTCCTTCTCCCATTTTTGCGGTGCTGGGAATTGAATTCAGGACCTCAGAGACTGCAGCGCAGTGCTCTACCAACTGAGCTAAATCCCAGCCCACAGGTTACTTAGAAGTATGTTATTTACTTTCAAGTATTTGGGGGATTTTCCAAAGATCTTTCTGATGACTTCTAATTTAATTCCCTCTGGTCAGAGAACATATTTTTAAATTCATTGAAATTGGTTTTATTGCCCAGAATATGGCCTATCTTGGTAAGTGTACCATGTATACTTGAAAAGGGTGTGTATTCTAAACTTCTTTTGTGGAATGTTCTATAAATGTCAATTAGGTCAAGTTGTTCTATATCCTTACTGCTTTTCTGTTTGCTTGGTCCAACAATTACTAAGAGGAAGGTATAAGAATTTTTGGCTATAATTGTAGTTCTCATTTTTGCTTCATGTATTTTGAAACTCTGTTAATAGTTACATAAACATTGAGGACTAGTATGTCCTCTTGATTAGTTAACTCCTTTATCATTATGTATTGAATTTCCTTACCCCTAAAAATTCTTTGCCTTGAAATCTGTATTGTCTGACAATAAAGCCACACAAGCTTTCTTTAATTCATTAGTATTACCATGGTACATGTTTTTCTATCTTGTGCTGGATATCAAACCCAGGGCCACATGCATGCCAAACAAGCGCTCTGCCACTGAGCTACATCCCCAGCACAGCTCTTTCTCTGTTAACCTATGTGTAATTTTATATTTGAAGTACCTTTCTAATAGGCCACATATAGTTGTGCCTTGCTTTTTTATCCAATTTGATGATTTTGTTGTTAGGTGCAGTTGAACTGAATTCAACTCATAGTGACCCTATGTACAACAGAACAAAACACTAACCAACACTGTGCCTTGCACATGATCTTTTTATGTTTGAGTCCATTCTTCCAGCCACTATGTTTCTTCTCATTTTGACTCATGTTACATCAGCAAAAGGAGGTCCCAGGGGCTTTACTCCATTCCCTTCATTAAGGTTGACTCTACTTTGAGGAGGCAATTCTTCTGCAGTTGTTTCTTGAATGGCTTCCAGCCTGGGGGACTCATTTTACGGCACTAAATGGCAGAGAAGGACTGCCTAATACATAGAGTTTTCAATGGCTAATTGTTTTGGGAGTGGGCTGCTGGGTCCTTCTCCCTAGTCTGTCTTAGTCTGGAAGCTCAGCTGAAACCTGTCCACCATGGGTGGCCCTGTTGATATCTGAAATACCAGTGGCATAGCTTTCAGCATCACAACATGCAAGCCCCCACAGCACAAGCTGACAGACACTTGGGGGAATTTGATGACTGTTATCTTTTAATTAGTGCTTAGATTACTTAGATTTAATGTAATTATTGAAATAGTTAGATTCAAATCTATCATCTTGCTCTTTGTTTCCTATTTTGCAATTGCTTCATTGTTTCCCTTTTTTTCTTCCTTCTTTTGGGTTAATCAAAATTTTCTTATAATTCCATTTTGCCATCTTTGTTGGATTATTAACTCTTGTTGGGGAGGAAAACTTTTCCTTTTACCCTTTTATTCTCAATGACTAGGGACCTGCAAATTAAACTGAAATAGACAGAGTAAAACCAGATTTAATTATGCATATACACATGAGAGTTCACAAAGAAATGTGATTCAAGGAGGTAGAATTTGGAGTTTATATCCCATCTTAATAGGGGATAGGGAGGAACAGAGGGGCACTTTGGGAGAACACATTACTTATTAAAAAGGAGAGAGGAAGGGAACTTATAGAGAAACAAATGACTTTTTGGGAAGAAAAATGGGCCCTTAGGAGAAAAGATATGAGATAAGCTATTTTCATGACAGCAATTCCACTCCAGGGTATGAAAACTATATGAAAATGTTTATAGTAACTTTATTCATAATAATCCAAATAACCCACCTGTTCTTCAATGGATTAACAGTTAGACTGCAGCACTTCTATACTGGGGAATACTACTTAGCAGTAAAAAGGAATGAATTATTGATACAATGTGACAACTTGGGTAAGTGTACAGAGAATTAAGCTGTATGAAAAAAGCCAATCCCACAAGGTAAAATATTGCAGGATTCCATTTTTATAACATCCTTGAAATGACAAAATTATATAAATGAAGAGGGGATCAGTGGTTGCCAGAGGTTATGGAGGCAATGTAGACAGTGAGTATGGCTACAAGAGGACAACATGTGCAATTGTAAAGACATGGAATCAGCCCGGATATAAATCAACAGATGAATGAATAAAAAATGTGGCATATATACACAATGGAATATTATTCAGCCATAAAGAAAAAAGAAATTATTCCATTTGTAGGAAAATGGGTGGCACTAGGGATCGTCATTTTAAGAGAGTGGAGATTAGGTTGTGGCCAGACATGGAGTGATTCTGGCTTGGTTTACTCTGCTATCTACATCCAAACAAGTTAAGGAAAAACCAGATATTGTTTGGTTTCTGCCTTGCATCTCTTTCTAAGGTTGCTAACTAAAGAATAAAGTCTGAAATAAGTAAATAATTTTGAAAAAGAACAGCATAAGGAATCTTTGCATTAATGAATATGTTCTCTATCTTCACTAACAATGTCAGCATCCTGGTTCTGATATGATATAGTGTTTCAAGATGTTACCATTGGGGAGACTGAATAAAGGATATGAGAGATTTCCTTGTATTGTTTCTTATAACTACATGTGAATTTACTATTATATAAATTAAGGGCTTAATTTTAAAAAAGGAAAACAATGACTTTTTCAGATATAGAAAAGATGAAAGCATTCATCAAGCAAGCACTTATTACCACATTGAGCTACAGATTCCATATAATCCCATTCACAATGTGAGCAAGCATTTTTGTAGGAATTGACAAATGGATTGTAAAACTCATATGAAATGCAAAGGTAGTCATTCAGGCAAAGGAAGATGACTTCGCTGGGGAACAGTACTAATCATTTAATAAATTATACCAGTTCTACACAAGCTGTTCCAGAAAATTGAAGAGAAAGGAAAATTTCCCAATTCATTCTATGAGTCAAACATGACTCTGATGCAAACAAAAACAGAAAAAAAAATTGGAGGAGAATAAACCACCAGTCAATATCCCTCATGAACACAGATGCAAAATTTCTTAACAAAATTTTCATGCATATAACTGCAGCACTTGGGAGGCAGAGGTGGGAGGATCACAAGTTCAAGGCCAGCCTGGACTACATGTGGAGACTCGATCTCAAAAAACAAAACAAAACAAAAAAAAAAACAAAACATTGTGACCAATATTGTCCACTAGTGGATTAAAAAAGGAAAATCACATGATCATCTCAATAGATTTGGTAACAGAATTGGACAAAATCCAATATTCTTGATTTTAGGAAATCAGGTAAAGTAGGAATAGAAGGGAACTTCTTCAATAAGATAAAAACCATCTACAAAACCGTAAGGCAGACTGCTTTTCTTGTAAAATCAGGAAGAGACTGGGCAGTATGCCCTCACTACTTCTGTCGAACATTGTACTGCAGGGTATATGATGGCAAAGAAGCACACGAAAGGATGCTCAATATGAGTAGGGGAATGTGAATTAAAACTACAAGATACCTTTATATACCCAATAGAACATCTAGAGTGACATCATAGCAAGTGTTGGCAAGGGTATGGAGCAACTGGTGTGATACAGTTGAGGCTCAGAGGAGAATGAGCTCATCTGGGAACCAGCTGGACTCAGAGGATTGCACTTGTCTCTGGGTTTGAAAGGGTTAAATGCTCACAGTAGGGGCCCAGCTGTGGCCAGCTCATCCCTAGATATGGTGGAGGTGGATGTGAGAGGCCATGTGGTCAGAGACAGACGTTCTCAAACTTTAAAAAGCATCAGCAGCACAGGGAGGGCTTGTTAAAACAGGACTGTGCGTTTTTTTGAGAGTTTCTGAGGTTTTTATCCAGTTGATCTGGAGTGAGTTCTGAGAATGTGCATTTATAGCAAGTTCCCAGGTGCTGCTGATGCTGTTGGTCTGGGAATCACACATGGAGAACCACTGATTTCAAAGAAATCCCCTGGGTCTTGGAACCAATTTTGCTTCTAACACTTTTTTTTCTTTTTGTGGGTTTTCTCAGATAAATGGGGAATGATCATAGCCATCTTGCAAGTTTCTGAGATGAGTAAAGGAAATGAAGATCTGTGGAAGCCCCTTGTATACTGCCTGGGACATTGTCAGTTCTCCCTAGTTTAACTTCCATTCCATTCCCTCTTCTGAAGTAATTCTACTTGACATCCTTAGCTGCCATATCTTTGGGAGTAAAAGTATAGTGATTTTGATGTAAAAGTCACTTGGGAGTGGGTACAGGGCGTTTTTGGAGAACTTGGGGTGAACCTGCTAATACTGTTGACATGTACCAGATAATGTCTTTTGGGTCGCTGTGTTGGCCCTTCTTTTACTCTGATGTCAATTCATATTGCCTGGTGTCGAGTCAAAATAAAGATACCTGAAGGCTTAGAGAGAGAGCAATGCCATTCGAGGTACATTGTCTAAAGAAATGATTTGAGAAGTGGAAAGTGGAACTTACATTCCACCAGAGAAAGATTAAAATATACTTAAAAGAACTGAAAATTCTAAGGTAACTCCATTTGACTTGTTATTTGTAAGAAATTCTAGCCAGTCTATGTATTTGGAAGAATAAGAATATAGACCTTTCCCTATTCTCTCATGTTGTTGTTGTTGTTAGGTGCCGTCGAGTCGGTATCCGACTCATAGCGACCCTCATAGGGTTTTCAATGGCTGCGTGTTTCAGGATTGCCTTGGGAGTGGATTGCCAGGCCCTTCTCCCATTTTTGCGGTGCTGGGAATTGAACTCGAGGCCTCAGAGACTGCAGCACAGCGCTCTACCCACTGAGCTAAATCCCAGCCCTATTCTCTCATAGGAGTCCTCTAATTTAAATGCCATGAACACAATGATTAGACAACTGAAGATGTTTATCCATCACAGCTTCTTATGTGACACCCATATTGAGATGGGAAATCAATGGGTTCTGGGGCCACCATTAGTCCTTGACTCCTACATGGGAATTTGTTTATTAGATTGTTGTTGTTAGGTGCCATCAAGTCAGGTTTGACCCATAGCAATCCTGATAGGGTTGTCAATGGCTGATTGTTTGGGGATTATTTTGGGGGGAGTGGATTGCCACATCCTTCTCCCATTTTTTCGGAGCTAGGGATAGAATTCTGCTTGCTGAAGGTAAAGAGATTTTAAAATTTACTGATGAAGATCAAAAACATAGCCTTCAGTATGGATTGTGACTGAACATCAACAAAGCAAAAATCCTTATGACTGTGTCAGTATGCAACTTCACAATAAATGGAGAAAGGTTCAGGTTGTCCATGATTTTGCTTGGCTTGGCTCTATAATCAACACCCATGGAAGCAGCAGTCAAGAAATCAAAAGACGCATTGCTGTGGGAAAAGCTGTGGCAAAAGATCTTTTTAGAGTATTGAAAAGCAAAGATGTCACATTGAAGACAGAGGTGCGTCTGACTCACGCCATGGTATTTTCAGTCACATCATATGGTTGTGAAAGCTGGACATTGAACAAGGGAGACAGAAAAAGAATTGATGCTTTTGAATTGTGGTGCTGGAGACGTCTATTGAATATACCATGGACTGCCAAAAGAACCAACAAATCTGTCCTAGAAGAAGTGCAACCAGAGTGCTCCTTGGAAGCAAGGCTGGCCAGACTGCATCCTACATATTTTGTATATGTAGTCAGTAGAAACCAATCCCTGGAGAAAGACATCATGTTTTAGAGAGTGGCAAGTCAACGAGAAAAAGGAAAACCCTCCACCAGATGGATTGACACAGATGGAGTGTCTGCAACAATGGGCTTAAACGTAAATAAGATCGTGTGCCTGGCACAGAATCGGGGAATGTTTTGATCTGCTATACATAGGGTCGCCTGCAGCTGTAGCCCTGTGGCATCCAATCCCGTCAGATCTAGGAAGCTAAGCAGGGTCGGGCCTGGTTAGTACCTGGATGGGAAACCGCCTGGGAACACCAGAAGCTGTAGGCTTGGGAGAAGGACCTGGCAACCCCCTCCCAAAAATCAATTTGCCATTGAAAATCCTATGAACAGCAGAGAAGCACTGACAACAGTGTTTCCCCTGTTATTCGTAGGGTCGCTATGAGTCGGATACCGACTCGATGGCACCTAACAACAACAACAACATACATAGGGTCGCTATGAGTCGGACTCGACTCGATGGCACCTAACAACAATAACAACAGGGATCGAACCCAGGTCCTCAGAAAGTATGGAGCAGCGCTCTACCAACTAAGCTAACCCCCACACCCTGTAGCTGGCAATTAATCACACAGCAAACTTGTGATGGTTAAGACATAGAACAGGTATGTTTGGGTTGACATGGAAGAAAAAATGGATTCTCCTGGAGTGTGAGTTGAGTTTGGGGCATTTAGGAACCAACCTCAAGATGGTGGGCACCCAAAGGAAGGATCTCAGGCAGGAGAATGGGCTAGGACAGGGGATAAACTTTTCCTACTCTGTAGTTTCACTTGCAGTTTCTAAACTAGACTTAGGGTCTGTTTTTGTTTTTTTATCTTCTCAATAGTTGAAGTTTAACAAAGAAAATATGTCATCTCCCAGATTATGTATCTTTACTGGCTCCACTGGTTGCCTTCTGGATCAAATTTAAGCTGCTTATTTCAAAAGCAGCCAGCACCCCTTCACTCTAGTGGTACATTGTATAAATAGCCATCATGGGCAATTAGTGTCTCTGATTTTCTTCTTTCCAAATAGTGCAGTCAAGGGTTGTTTAATATCTTTCAGTTTTTCTCTCCCCAAATCATGTCAAGTAAATTATATTTTCTTATGCCTGGCAAAGTTCATGCATATATCGCTTCAACCATGATTAAAAAGGATGAGGTTATTTTTTTTTAAAAAAGGATATGAACTTCTACTCATTAACATTTTATGAGTATTAGAGTGTTTTGTTCAGAAATTCCTTAGGAAAAAGAATTCATTTTTAAGAGAAGACATTTTACTTTTTATATAGTGAATGCTAAGTTACCATATAGTATTAAATGGGACTTTTGGGTTGCCTATTTTCTTGCCTTTCTTGATCACCCACAACCAATGTTGCACACATTTGCTACCCCAAGTCATTCTGAGTGATTCATTGAATCAATACTCTCATCACACTATAGCAGGAGAACAAGAAATCTCTCTGAAAATGGAGGGAGAGACTACATTCACCTTGCTGATGGTCCTGTGGCACCATGGGTCCTGGGGTACCATGCTATTGGGTTCTGAAGGACTTAACAATTCCTTCAGCTGGGTGCCCAAGGAAAGAACTGGCTGAGAAAGGGGGCTGTTCTATTAGTGGTTGGGAGAGGTGGTACTTCCTCCAAGTACCAGGATACATTCACAGTGGCCACATCCAAGAGTTTAAAGACATTTAGGAGCCGATCAGCCTACCCTGAAGAATATACCCAAAGGGAGCCGGGCATGGTGGTGCATGCCTGTAATCCCAGAGACTCAGGAGGAGGAGGCAGGAGGATTGCAAATTTGAGACCAGAGGCAGTCTGCGTAATTTAGTGAGACCCTGTCTCAAAAAAGTAAAACAACAACAAAAAGTCGGCTGAGGGTGCAACGCAGTGGTCCAGCACTTACAAAGCATGCAAGCACAAGACCCTGAGTTCAACCCTCAGTACTGCAAAAGAAAAAAGAAAGAAAGAAAGAAAGAGAGAGAGAAAGAGAGAAAGAAAGAAAGAGAGAAAGAAAGAGAAAGAAAGAAAGAAAGAAAGGAAGGAAGGAAGGAAGGAAGGAAAAGAAAGAAGGAAGAAAAAGACAAGACAGGAGAGAAAGGGAGAGAGAAAGGAAGAAAGGAAGGAAAATACACAAAGGAAGATAAGTCAGTATGCCACAGGGACACCTGCACTTCTATGTTTACTGCATTACTCTTCACAATTGCAAGGGTATGGAATCAGCCCAGATACCCATCAACAGAT